>RJWM01009280.1:0-68750 GCA_004363535.1 Dasyprocta punctata
GCATTAGTTAAATTGAGTCTTATTTTTACATACTGATATGGACAGAGTGGGCTATGCTATTTTCTTCTCCCTTTAATTGGCTCTAGGTGATACAAATATGGCTAGCCGAGGTACTGATATGCAATTCCAGAGGCCAACCTGACAGTTTCCTGTTTTCTTGCATAGTGCTCTCTGTACAAGACTGAGTGCAGAGGGATGACAGAGCCACTCAGCTCCAGGAATGTCAGCTGGGCATGAGCCTCAAAGTAAGAGGCTATGACTCCCCAGGGCACGAAAGTTTACACATTAGAAACTAAAGCAACGGCCTTTGATACCTTAATTAAATTATGAAGACTGATCTTTCTGTGTATCTTTTGCCCTGCATTTTGCAAAGATGCTTTTCTCCCCACCTGGCTAGCCAGCTCAAGTTACTCAGGTAGTTCCTGCCATCCTCACTGTCACTCACCCTTGAGCCATTCCCTTCTTTACGACATAACAAATTCTGCAGAGGCCTTGGATCAAGGCCTTTGTCCATATATCCTCACTTGGATGCGACTTAGGATCCCATAGCTGCCCATAATTTTGAATATGTCTTAGTGTCTTTATTCTCACCATGGGTTCCACTGGAGTTGGTAGATTAAAATGAACTCATTGGAATTCCAATGTTTCTATGGGATTACAAATAAACTTTTCAGATTATGAGGTGAATACAATATACAGTACCTGGATTACAATATTCATTATTTGGATTTCAATATTTGGTGCCCATAGGCCAGTGCTTAGTCTGCTAGGAGACTGCACAGGAGACCTGCGTGGAGGCCCTGGAAGGTGGGGATAAGGGTGGAATGGGGCAGGAGGCTGTGTGCACTGGACTGAGTAGTTTTTCACATTATTTTGTGGTACTAGGAATCCACCCAGGGCCCGGCACACACTAGGTGAGTGCACTTGCCACTGAGATACATCATCCCCAGACCAGTTCTTATAAGCAGAGAGCAGCCAAGCTAGTGGACTCATGTGAGCCTGGGACAGAGAGGAACAATCTGTAGGTTTTTTTTTTTTTTTTTTGGTACTGGGAATCAAACTCAGGACCTTGGACTTGCCAGGCAGGTACTGTGTTGCTGAGCTATATCCCTGGTCCCCCAATCTGTATTTTAGAAATGTGTCGAAAAGGAACATGTCACAGAGCAGGAAGAAACCCAAGGCAGGCTATTCAGCTGATTAAAGTCTTAATTCAAGCTCCAATTATGGGACTAAATGGGATGACAGAGCGCATTCTGCCCCAGTACAGCCCTCCCTTGATTTCAGAAAAGGTTGTTCTGGCAGCGAAAGCCACCATGAAGAGTGCTGCTGTGGGATGAGCGCTCTTACGTGGCTTCAGATCCAGTCTCTGCATGACTACCTGTGTGACCCTGGTAAATGCCTGGAACTCTCTGAGTCTCACAGCTCTGTCTCCTCACCTGTACAAAAAACCTAAAATTCAGTTTGCTGGGAGGCTTCAGTGAGAATTTGCATGTGCACCCCAGCATGAACCCCACCCACAGCCCAAGTCCTGCCTTCAAATTCATGCACCTGCAGCGCTTCCCCCAGGAAAGGGGAGCGTGTAGGACTGCTCCCTCACTCTTCTTCCTCAGTGTCAGTGCTAGCAGAGCAGTCGTTGCTTTGCTTTGCTTCCTTTTTCTGGGGAGTGGTGGTGACAGGCGTTGTTTCTCATAAAGAACAAAACTGTTATAATAACTTCCTAAGTTCCTCCATAAAGAGTGGCAGCTGGCACGGGGAGGAGGAGCCCTCAGTACGGCTGCACACGGCTGCTGGAGCAGAGCTGAAGCTCAGTGCTCCACGAGTCCCGACTGGACCATCCATCCCCGCTTGTGTTCTGTGCTTTCGGCACTCACCCTTGGAGCATGTGCTATGTGCTAGAAGCTGCATAAGGTGTCAGAATTACAGTCTCCATAAAAAAATAAGAGTGACTGCCCTCCTGAGCTCCAGTTTCGTGGAGAACCAGACCTTACTTATACACACACAAATAAATGTAAAGTTCAAATGTGACCCGTGTTAGGAGTAGCAGCATGGATTTAATGAAGACCTACCTAAGTGGCTTGGGACGGACACACACCAGTGGCAGAAGAGCCCAGTGTGCGGCTGTATTAGAAAGAGCGAGAAGAATGACCACAGCGTGCAGTATGCCTGGGAGGGGACAGCCCCAGGGGGGCCTTCTGAGTTCTGTGAGGGTTTCACGCTTGTCTTCAAGGCCCTGGGAGGCAGTGAAGCGTTCCTAGCAGTGTGCGGTGGGGAGAGGATGGGGGAGGCTCAGTGATACTATCAGATTTACTTTTCAACAAGCTCACTCTGGCTGCACTGTGGAAAATGAGTTTCTTGGGTCTGACAACTGATCTTTTATCTGAGGAATTGACTGCCTGGTGACTGTGTCAGCAGGTTGCTCAATGACATCATCTGTGACATGAAGAGGCCAGCAGTGAAGTATGCAATGCGGCACGGTGGGTGGACCCGGTTCACAGGCTGAGGGTCTTGTGCTCGGGTGGGCAAGGCCGCTGTGGCTCTGAGCACTCAGCCATGGCCTTGCTCACAAGCTCAGCCAATTGTTTGTGCTACGAGAAGCCTTGTCTTCTTTTCAGCCACTTCATGTCTGAATGCTGTCTACTTGGAGGGTGCAAACAAACATGGTCTCCCTGCTTGCCTCACTAGCTAAGGGAGAGATGTTTTGCACCCCAGAGAGCTATAACAGACATCTGTAATTAAAGTGCTGTAGTAACAAATGGAAATAAAAATGAATAATACCTACCTTAAATTAGCACTGATCCAGTTCCTTAGCAACTACCAAAGTCTGATGTCTACACCAAGTCACTTTTATAACTCGTAATCATCTTAAAACAAGGAATAACATTGGAGAATACAATCTCATCTACTAGAAAGGCTATTGTATCTATCTATCTTGGGACTTCCAGGAAAGCTTTAAGAGTTTAGGAAACTAGGTTTAGTAACTATTACATGTAGTTAAGCCCCAAAACTTCATTTTAGTTCTACACGAACTTTGTAGGAAAAGCAGTAAATGTTAACTTCTCCAATTTAATTTTAGTGGTTGTTTCTCTTAAAATTACAGTGTAGATTAGGGAAGTTCCAATAAAGTGTTCTGAGGGAAAAAATTAAGAGTAAATATATCCAAATATATGAGACAGAAGAGGCTGGAATTCTGAAACTATATGTGATGAAGGGTCATTTTTAAGAAAATTCTAATCTGCCATGGATCTAATTATAAAATACAAGGAAACAATAGACTGCGGAAGTTGTGAGAATTCTTAAACCACTGGGAAATGGCAGAGTTCCAGGACATGTTGTAGGCGTGGAGGGTAGAGGAAGAGCAGAGGTGAAAGTTTTGGCCACAAATAGTGGGGCAAGTATTGGCCGGTCGCTGATATCATTCAGCCAGCTGGCAGGATTAAGGAGGAGACGAATGTGTGGACAGGTGGTCCAAACTCTCAACAACGGGGAAATGACCGAGATGGCAGCAGAGTCCAGCAAAGGGTGCAGAAGGTAGAAGGAGCCTCTTAGCACTCTTGAGGCTTATTTAACGGCTGAGGGTGTTGTTCAGTGGAACAGCACTTGCCTTGCACACACGAGGCCTTGGGCTTAATCACCGGCACTGGAAAAGCAAACATAAAACTCAACAATACACCTCCACTAAAACCAAACCAAACCAAACCAAACCCTATGAGTAACAGACCAACGGCTTATTAACAGCAATAGGGACACAGAGAAATGTCTTCTTACGGAGTTCCTTTCTGCTTTCAGGATAAGGTCCAAACTCCTGTACAGCAACACCTGGGCCCCTGGAGCTGGGCCTCCTATCTTTGGCCCATTTCCTCACAAGTACTCTGCACTGCGCGCTTCTGACTTGTGTGACTTCTCTATGAGATGATGTACTTACTTCTCCCCATGCCTTTGCACAAGCTCTGCCTTTTGCTTAGATCTGGTTTCCTCCTCTCGGTGCACCTGATCTGTCTCTGTTCTCCCTCCATCCTCAGCTTAGCCCCTTGCTGGAAGCTTCCTTCCACCTGCAGTGTCATGCCACACCAGGGTCCTGGCTCCTTATATTGTCTTGTTTTAATCCTTGTAAAGATTGGGGTTCAGCCTTCATCTGTCTGTCCTCAACATCTGTCCATAACAGATCCTTGCTTAGGGTGAATTCTTCTGGAAAGTTTTTGGGAGAAAGCAACATCAAGTAGCTGGGGGTGGCAGGGAAAGGCTCAGACACATATGAAAAACTTCTTCAGTTCTCTCCTCACATGCTCTCATCTTGTTAGACCTGGTGATTTATTCATTTCTTCTTGCAGAAAACAATTCCTGAAATATTTAGCTATTAAATAAATTGTTCATGTGAGTATTTTTCTACTGGCTCTAAAAAATGGTGGCCTATCCAGGCAAAATTGATCTTCTTCCAGTGTCTGTGATAATTTTTCTATATTCACAAAGGCTCATGGATCCATCAGTGAACTCTAGAATGTCAGCGAGACCGTTATTAAATAATAAGTTTCAAATCCCCTGAAAACAATTCTGAGTGATTAGCTGGACGTCTTGATGTGAGCAGGCTGCAAAGCACAGCCCAGGGAAGCATCGCAAGTGTCCCTCGGTGGCCTTTTCGCTTTGTAGGCTTGGCGCTTTTGATTGCAACTGACATGTCCTCCTGGGAGTCACAAGGCCAGTCATAAACCATGCAATACTCTCTGAACACAAAGCCCTCCATGCACATAAGAGTGCTCTTCTAGGGGACCATTCAGGCGCCATGCAGTGAAAAAAGAAGGCCAGCAGCAACACGAAAACTCTCGAATTCCTTCTGAGTGCCTTGTATCTCTGCGTTTACGTGGGTCTGTGTCCTGTGTGTGTGTCTGTGTGTTCATATCTGTGTTCGAGTCCCACATGTATGTGTGCAGGAATCTTCTGTGCATGCATGTGTCTTCATTTGCATTTTCTGTCAGTGTTAGGGTCCTGTGCAGGTCTGTGCTGAATGTCTGTGCATCTGTGTGTCTGTTTCTGTGTGTACCTAGGTCCTGTTTATGAGCCTGTGTGTGTGTGTGCACATGTCAGTGCGCATTTGGTCCTGCAGGTGTCTGTGTGTGAGTCTGTCTGTATGTCTATCTGTCTCTGTCTGGACCCATGTGTGCTCAGTCTTCTGCGCAGAGACAGCCAGCTTTCTGGGATGGCAAAGCCCTCGCTTGCTTCTCTCTGCCCCATTAAGAGGGCACCCGCCCCTCAGCACAGGCCCATGCAAGGCTGTCACACTGTCTCCAGAAGCTCTGTCTGGGCTGCTATCAGCCCTGGCCTGGGGAGCGGCTCAGGAGGTGGACCCTGCCATGGTGCTGGGCATTAGGTCCCATGCTAATGGGGACGAGGTACCCTGAGTCATTCAGGGCTTCTGAAGGTTGACAAAGGCCTGATAAATATCACAGTTACCCTCAAAAACAAAACTGCAATCAGAATTGCACCTCTCACTCTTCACCGCCTGTGTCTAAGTCAGGTGGCTCCGGACATGTTGGTGGGTCAATTGTGTTAGTGCTTGGAGGCCTCAATCCACTTAAGGCCCAATAATGTAAAGATTGCCAGCTAGGTTTTATGGTGGCAATAGTTACTTTGTGAGGGTAGCTGTGAGAAAATAAACATAATGTTTCCTGGTTCGCCAATGCAAGAAAAGAGAAGGTGACATTTTTACCTGAGACTTTTTTTTTTTTTAAATAGGTTTATACAACTACATTTCTTATTTCTGTGGCTTCTCTTACTTGCAATAGTAACCATTATGCTGGTATCAGACTGAAACATAGGCTAGGTGTGATAGTGGTAGACATTTTGCCTTGTTTCTTTTCTTTTTTTTTTTTTTTTTTTTTTTTTTTTTTTTTTTTTTTTTTTTTTTTTTTTTTTTTTTTTTTTTTGACAAGACAGGTGTCACAGCCTTCCCAACCCAGCCCCCCTTACAGGCTTCCCAGGGGCTGACGGGGGTGAGGGGATGGGGGTCCTGCTCCCACTCTCTCCCCCAGTGAACAGTAGCGCTGCTGCCACAGCTGCCCAGGCATTGCAAAAGCACAGGGAACTGCTCTGAGTGTTCAGCCCTGCCTTTCAGGAGGGGCCAGACAGCGCACAGAACTGCAGACTGTAGTCCAGTAGGGTGATTTGTTCATGTGCTCTAGGCGGAGGGGGATTTTATTATCATCTCTTTTAATTTTAGTCAATTTCACTCTCAGCTTGTCTAGGGTCTGCCTGCAGATTTGAGTCCCTCTGAATACAGTCATGGCCAGGCTGGTACCTCTCATTTTATGCTATGAGGAGGGGGACAAACCGCTGTTTAAGTTCTACATTTGGCTTCAAAAAGGAAACAATGTCACTTTTAAAAATGCATCTTTTTTCTACTTCTAGTTAACTTTTATTTTGCATTCATGATATCAGACACATTATGTACATTATTTTAAATGACCACTGTAGGTTGATATTACTGCTCCATTTACAAATGTGGAGACTTTGGTAACTTGCTTGGCTGGTGGGCCAGGCCTATCTGGAATTGTCACACCACATGAATGCAGCTTGCATAACCATCTTCATAACCTTGCTTTTGATTTGAGACACACGTGTGTTTTCCCATGATTGAAATCCGCATGCATTCAATGCAATTCATTTTAGAATGAATTTTTTCTTATTCCATTTAAAGTTATGTTATAATGAAAAGAATTCCTTTTATATAGTATGTGGATGAATTTGCATTAAGAAGAAGATAGTATACAAAAGTTTAAATTGACAAAAATAGATTACATTATAGATCTATTACTCATTTAAAGAGGAGTGTTTTGCTTTCAAAAGGATTCTCTGTGGGTTGTCTTTAAATAGCATTCTTGTAACATGCTTAACCTGTTTGAATGATTGAATTTCAGTTCAACTCATATACCCACATTCTAATACTTATACTGATAACCTGTTTTATGCTATGAGGTTGAGCTATATGAAATCACCAATATTCAGTGATCTTTGTTTACAAAAATGGCAATTTCAACTTAATATTTGTGCAGTTTCAAATGTTCAGCTTTAATTTCACAGACTAGAAGTAAACTAGTTATCCTCATTTTAGAGGAATCATTTTAACCAATGAGCCAGGCAGTGGTTCTCTTTTCTAAGGTGTGAACTGTGGATAATTTTATTGACAAGAATGTCCTATGAATAAAATTCAAGCATTCCTTAATTCAACAGCACCCACCATGTACAGAGAATTGCTTTAGGCAGAACTCTCTGCTCCAAATCTGTCAATGCTCTACATGAGGTATTTGGAGTGTTCAAATTCTGGGAAATGGGTAGAAACATCTGTCTCCCTTTGGAGAATTGTCCTCCACTTACAATACTGGTTCTGTTTCCTGTGTTCTTTTACTTTTGTTTGAACCACATTACCAACATGTATTTACATCAGTTCATACAAGCATGGTCAACCAATTTGGATCTTGGTAGGTATCTTATCCTTAGAAAACAGTAATTCTGTCATTCTTTAAATTTACTCATAATAGCACCACCTAAGCCCTATGAAATGAAATCTTTTCATTGTTCATGCAAAGGTTGAGCAATTATAATTTAGCTATGTATACTCTGTGCTCAAGGAACATGAATTACCCAAAAGGAAAAAGAGGAAGAATCTGATACAGCCAGAAACACAAAGCAAAGGTTACTGCTAAGCCTAACAGCAGATCAGTAACAGGGCTGGGTGGCCACTAGCCAGGCCATATCCGGTTTCCTGTAACAAGAGGTGGATGAATACAAGTTAGCAATGCCAAACAGGGCTTAGGTTAAAGCCAAGTACAGTCCATAGTTCAGGGAAAGCAAAGCATCACAGCTACAATTTCACATTTCTTCTGAAAACAATGCACGAGGCTTATAGGTCTAGGATGTTGACGTTAATATTTAATATAAAAAAGCATCTCTAAAAATGGCTGTATAGTGTCAGGTTATAAGTAACAATTTATACCTTTCCTGATAATTTTTCATTCATTTAGGATGTTATACCAGTAGAGCAGCAGTTTATAGGCACACTTACTGTAATAGTATGTTGATTAAGCTATATTGGCTTGCCCCGTTCATTCTTCACTTCCATGTGACACCAAGTTCTAAATATTTCAAATGCAAACAGACCTCTATTAGTCCACAACTCAGCAGTTACCTGTCATCCTTCCTTTCATTGAATCATTAGGATGGCTCATAAAATTGCCTTTCCACATACTTCAACCCATGAGCTTACGATAAGGAATTAGCGAGCATACTGACTATTGAATCTGGATTTGTTTGAAAGTTGATGGGAAAATTAGCCAATTAAAAATGATTATAAAAATATGGCAGACTGGGGATGTAGTTCAATGATAGAGTACTTGTCTAGCATAAATGAGGCCCTGGGTTTGATGCTCAGCACTAGAGGGGAAAAAAAGGAGAAAAAATATTTTTTAATAAGGCACATCACAAGTTCCATTAACATTTCTTTTTTTCCTCAGTATGCTGTTGCTATGAAGGCTCATCTAGTACAGACACAACTAAGCACCTGCTTTCCTCTGCAGGTAGACAAACCTTCTGAGAGTTTAAGGAAGGAATAACATGTCAGTTTGACTTCTCCAAGAAGCAGACACTAAGACGGGATCAACTCTCTGAGAGACTTTCAGGGAGGGGAGGATACCTGTGTGGGAGAGAAGGGGTGGGTGAGCCTGCAGCTTTTCCGAATGGGAGAAAAGAGAGAAGGAAGGACACCGAGGGAGGGAAGTGCTTCAGAGCTTTTCTAAGAAAGTCCCTGCTCAGGCTGGTGGGTGTCCTGAGCAGAGGCTGCCCGCTGGAGGGGTCCCACTCCTCCCCAGTGTCCAGTTGCCCTGCCATGCCAGGTCCTTGAGTGATGTGCTGCAGGGGAAGCGTGGTTTTGGCGGCTGCCTTGCACCCTAAGAAGGAGCAGCAGGAGGTTCCTGCCATTGTGTTCCCCATAGCACCAGCTTCTCCAAGGAGAACTGAGCCATGCACTTCCACGGCCTCTGCTAGTTCTATTTCTTTTTGGTAATCATCAAGTTTCATTACTAAAATCTCATAAATTTCAAATGAAGCTCAAAAATCCCCAGGTGGGGACACCAGCAGCAGCATCTCTGAGACACATCCTTGAGGACCAGTTTTCTGCCTATGTGTTTTTCTTAACTACACCTGGGTTATACTTGCTGTTATGGCAGAGAAGAAAAAGACACAGATCCAGAATGGCTAGGTCTAGGACTGTTTGAGGACCACTTCAATTTCTGCTCACAAGTTACCCTGTTCAACTCCTTTGGGTAAAAGTCCTGGTGGCTCAAGCCTGGGGTATAATCTACTCTCTTAGGTAAGTCTTAATGGGTAACATTTTATGGCATTGACTATGTGCCAGCTGCTATTCTAGCCTTCATGTTTATTAACTCAGCTAATCCTCTTAAGAAAACCAGGCCAATAGTAGTATTATCCTCATTTTTAAAGATGAGAAAACTAAGCCACAAAAAAGTAAAGTTAAGTGGTAGAGCCTGGATTCCCATCCAGGCAGGTGGCCACCAAAGGATGTGTTAGTTATGGGCTGAATATTTGTATGCCCTTAAAGTTCATGTGTTAGTGCCCTACCTTCCAACACTGTAATATCTGGAGGCAGGTGTTAGGGAGGTGATTAGGATTAGATGAAGGTATGAGACTGGAATCTGGGCTCTTGAGAGGAGAGGAAGAGACACTGGAGTCTCCCTCTCCCATGAAGAGGATCCCCACCCAAAACCAAAACTGCTGGCACTTCCAGCCTCCAGAATTATGAGAAATAAATGATGGTTGGTTAAGCTCCCTTTCTGTGGTACTTTGTTATAGCAGCTGGAGCAAACTAAGGTAGTGCTTTTACCTAGTGTGCTAGGGACAAGCATTAGGTAAGCAGAGAGGGGGCAGCCACATGAGTTGTGATTTAGCAGAGGGCATCAGTTCTCCCTGAGGTCTAGAGCACACAAGCTGGAAACCAGGGATATATCTCCAATGTGACCAGGCCAGCCTGACAGAGAGGGAGAGGGCTCATATGTGTATGCAGGGCTCTGCAAGGCAGGGACCCAGAATCTCAAGCTGAAGCCATGTGGGGGTGGCACAGGCCTATAATCCCAACAGTCTGGGAGACTGAGGCAGGGAGGTTGCAAGGTTGAACCCAGCTTTGTCTACTTAAGTGACTCAGAAAGACCTGGCCTTAAAATAAAAAATAATAAGGCCTAAGGCTATAGCTTAGTATGAAGGCCCTGAGGTTTAATTCCCAAAACACATACCAGTTAAAAAAAGAAAGAAAGAAAAGAAAGAAAGAAAGATAGATAGATCAATTGATCGATCTCTGGGTAACGCTAACAGAGATTTTCTTGACACCACCCAGGAGTGGTTCCTAGTGTGAAGAAGAACAACTGAATTGGCTCTGGAACTGTGCATGCTATAGCCTGCCAGTGACGGCAGTCAGAGACTACAGTCACGCAGCAGCAGGAAGGTGGGACACCAACAACAGTCTGACAGCAGTGACGGTTCTGACAGCGGCAGAGGCACAGCAGCAAAGGGTGGGGGGACAGCAGCAATCTCAGGGAAGTTGGAGCTAATGATGCTTTTCTTCCTCACAGTAAGAACAGAGAAACCCACTATAAATGGCAGGTCAGGTATAGACTCATCAGGAAAGGGGTGTGTGTGTGTGTGTGTGTGTGTGTGTACACATACATGCACACAAATCTTAGATATTATTTCAGTGCACTGACAGGTTCCCTGAAATCGACCCATAGTCTTCATCAGATTAAAGACTCAGTGTTTTAAAGAAATTTATAGGAGTACCTGAGGAACTCAAAATATATTACCTGTCTTGACTTGGTCCTGGGTGAAAGTGCAGAACACCAGTATGATTGTTTTACAAGAAACGTTTTTGGGGGATAGTGGAAACTTCCAACTATTGAGGCTCAGATGTATTACTGCTGGTGAAATTAAGAGGGTAAGTGTTCCAATGTCTTTTGCAAAGGCAAATACATCTGGTTCATTTTATATTCTTTGAGGAGATCAATGTGCGTAGGGATAACGGAGAAGCAGCCAGGGTAGTTAATGGCCCACAGTGTCCGTGATCCCTGCAGTAACTACCAGGGAGACTATGAACAGCGCCCGAACCAGTTCAAGTAGTGGCAAACTCTGCAGCCTTTAAAATGCCTTATTGGGCTGCATTTTGTAGATTTTTCTTTGTTGAAGATGGACCTGGCAAGGAGTTACAGAAGTAGAAAACCAGTTTAGGGTGGGAAGAACAAAGAGCTGGGACTGAACAGGCCCTTCTCAGGATAGAGACATGGCTGAGGCCCTGTAACATTAACACCTAGGCCCAATTTATAAGTGATCTGCAAGATGCTACTGGGTAAATCTGTGGATCTGCCAAGGACCTGGAATTCTTAGCTGTACAGATGGATTCCAGAAAACATTTTAAGACTTTAAATGGGAAAAGAAACATTAGTGTGTTTTAATGCAGGAAAGTGTAAAGTAATGAAAGATGGGAAAAAAAATATCGGACTTCTAGGAATATGAGGTCTACATTATCATTTACAACCCAGAAGAGTTTCTTGATAGAATCCCCTGACAGGAAAGTTAACTCGGGTCAGTGAAGTCGCCTTGTCACCCGAAGCCATGGGTGCCTTCCTCTGAATCCTCATCACCCCTGTGATCCTGAGGAAGCCCCTCTGCTGAGTGTTGGGGATGTTTCCCTGTTCCTTATGCAGCATGACATTCTAGGCTGATGGGGAACGATTCTGATTCCTCTTCTGCAAAAATGTCTATCAAATGTGAAGGGCTAGACTGCTCTCTAGAGGCCTTTTTCTGTTTAAAACAGACTAAACATCCCGTACGTTTCCAATGTTTTGCCTGCAACAGCCTAAATGTCTTAAATTACCCAAGCTGGTTTTCCATGGTTGTCATAAGCTCTAATTTGTTTCTGTCTCCTATCAAGGACTGAATTTTGTGTTTCAGCCACAATGGGACCAGTGCATTATGAAGGGAGACCTTCTATTTGGGAACCTTTTTTTTTTTTTAAAGAGATTAAGACATAATTTATACAGCATAAAATTCAAGCTTCTGTAAAGTGTTTATTTAATTCAGTGCTTTTTTTTAGTATAAAGTTCTGTAATGATTACTTTTCCAGAACATTTCTATCATCCCAGAAAGAAACCTTATGCTCATTAGAAATCATGTCCCATTTGGCAGCCTCTAGCAACCGATTTTCTGGATTCGGCTCTTGCGGACATATAGAAATGAACTCGTAACAGTGTGATGCAATGTTTTCAAAGTTTATCCAGTTGTGCTAGGTACCAGTATTTCATTTCTCTTATTGTCTGCTAATATTCAAGTGTATGTGAATATGGCATATTTTGCTTATCTGTTCACCAGCTGATGAATGTTCAGGTTATTTACACTTTTCTAATATGTGACTTTATTTAGAGCAGGACTGCTGCATCATTTAGCAATTGTGTTTAACTTTTAGAGGAAATGTGAGGTTTTCCAAGGGGGCCACAGCAGTTTCACACTTTACCAGTGATATTTGAGGTCCTAATTCCTCCACATCTTCTCTGACGCTTATTTCCATCTTTTTGGTTACAGCCATCATAGTAAGAATGAATCACTCTGATTTTCAGTCATGTTGAGCATCTTTAATGTGCTTGTTTTCTACTTTGGAAAATATTTATTCAAGTCCTTATTATTATTATTATTGGGTTGTGTTATGGTTTATATCTCCATGTACCCTAAGATATTCACGTGCGCGCAGGCTGGGCTTTGGGAAGGTGAGGGATGATGGGGCTGACAGCTGACTTGCTGGTAGGAGGTGGGGTCAGGTCAGAAGAGGTAGTCACCAGGGTGTGACCTGGCAGGTTTCATCTCCCTCCCTAGCTCCTTGCTTCCACTCTCTGCTTCTTCCAGGATGCCATGGCCCTCTACCAGGTCATCCTGCCTTGGAGCCAGCTGACTATGCACTGAAATGTGAATCAAAATAAAGCTCTCTTTCCTTAAATTGTGGGTATCAGGTATTATGTCTCAGTGATGAGATTATGAGAGTTTTCATATATTCTGGATATTAGACTTTTTTTTTTTTTTTGGTACTAGGGATCAAACTCACAACTTCATGCCTGCCAGGCAGGCGCTTATACCACTGAGCTAAATTCCCAGCTCTATTTTTTAAGACAGGGTCTCACTATGCAGTTCAGGCTGGCCTTGAACTCACTTTGTAGCCCAGACTGGTCTTGAACAAACAAGGATCCTCCTGCCACAACCTCCTAAGTGCTGGGATTAAAGGCGTACACCATCATGCCTGGCTCTGGATATTAGACTTTTAAAAGACATACAATTTACAAATATTTTCTCACATTTATCACTTTCCTGATAGTGTTCTTTGCAGTGCTAATGTTTTTAATTTTGGTGAAATCTAATTTACCTATTTTTTCTGTTGTCATTTCTATTGGTGTCATATATAAGAAACCACTGCCAAATCCAAGATCATGGATAAGTTTTCTTCTGAGGGTTTTATAGTTTTATTTCTTATATTGAGGTCTTTTAGGTCTTTGATCTATTTTGAGTTTTTATATATGCACGAGGTATGGGTCTAACTTCTCTGTTTTGCAAATGGATATCAAATTATCTCAGCACTTTTTTTTTTTTTTTTTTTTAGCATTGGGAATTCAATCCAGGGCCACTGCACTGAGCTAATCCTCAGCTATTTTTACTTTGAGATAGGGTCTTGGTTAAGTAATTAAATTGCCTGGCTGGACTTGAATTTTCCCAGATAAATAATCACAACTGTCTGGAGTGTTGGCCCACATTCTTCCACCAGCAGCTTCAGTCCTATATTCAAGCTCTTTCTCTCTGTAAGAACAGCTGTATTGCAGAAAGTTTGCAGAGCTAAAAGAGAGTGCTTTTGAGTTACAAGGAAGTCCTACTGAGGCCTGTGGAAATGAAATATGTCAGCAGAAAATCTTTTTCCTGAATTTCTATCACCTCTCAGATGAAAGCCCATCAATACTGATGAAAAGAGGCTATATCCTTAGAGCCCAAAACAGCACCTGGCATGTAGCACCCAAACAATATTTGTTGAACAAATGTATGAATCAATAAATATTTCTGCATTATTCAAAACTTTTGCTTCTTTTGTCCAGAAGACATTCCCCCCCTCCCAAAAGTTCATCTGAGTATCAAACTTTTTTGTGGTTGCTCAATTTTGTTTTTACTTCCTTCTTGATCAATGAATAACTGACTACTACCAAGGTTCCAAGGTGGTGCAGGCAACTAACAACTGCCAGGGAGCTCCTGGTAGCTCTAGGCAAAATTGAATCATTTCATGAGGTTACTGGATGCTGAAATGTAAGATTGCCTCTGGTGAGTTTTGTATATGTTCTGTGGTCTTTTTCATCCTGATTTCACATATACATAAACACATCATGTTTTCTTCTTTTAAAAAAGACTAAAAAACTGGCTAAAATTCCCTCATTAGTTTTGATTAGTAAATCATAAGTGCAATTGTGGATAACACACAGGTTACATTTTAGGACATGGGGGAGATAGTGCCAGGCAGTGGGCAGGGCTAGGACTGTGATATTTCAGTATAAATATTTTGTTTAACACAAAATCTCTTTATTACCACTTATCTATCTTCTCTGCCATTTTGCTTCCATGCACACAAACAGAAGTCAGATTTAATATTCATCAATTCAACTGATTCCATGGAAACAATAGTGATTTTCTAAGATGAAAAAGAATTATGGATGCACCCTGATCATATTTCTTGGCTGCAAGAACCAAAACTCTGACTCATCGAATTTAATTACTCATTAAAACACAGGCTAAACAAGTATGCTCTGCATTCAGGTACTGATGTCTATCAAATGGGGCAGAGAAGGAGATAATGCAGCCTCATGGCAGAAATACAAGATGTATTTCTAGAATCACTATTAATTTATTGTACCCATACAATAAGTGGATTAAATTGCCTCTCCTTTGTTTTCAATAAAACTATCTGAGATGGGTTTTCCACTGCTCCTGAAAGTGACCATGTTATTATTTTTCTTATTAGAGGGATACTGAGACCCAACAGGAAGACTGTTGTACTTGGAACAGGTTCCAGAGACCACCACACTGTGGGACACTGTCCACTGGCAACAACTTATTTATGGCAGTGGTTTTGCTATTTGGATGACAGTGGCATACTGTTGGGCCCTCTGTATCGTGCAGTCCTGTCTCACTTTTGGGAGTGTGGGGCTATCTGGGAGAATGAGGGTCAAGAGAGTGGGTGAGGCCAGAGTTCCTCAATGCTGCCATCCAGAGTCTGGCTTGTAAGACTGGTCTAATCCTATATCCCTGCACACTGAACTCCTTGGACAACTTCAAACAGTTATACTCACTCCCACACAGATTAAATCAGGGTCCCTGGGTTAGAGCTGAGACAGCGATATTTTGAACACTTCCCAGGAGCCTCTAATAAGCAGTTGGGTTAAGAACCATGAAGTGTGATTTGGAGATGAAGAGCTTCTCATGACAAGACTGGGACTTCTGTTCCTCTTATTGACCTCTTTGGAAAGGCTCTCTTGATATTATCTAATTTCTTTTATTCTTCATCATAAATGCTAGAGAGAAGACTATTAAAGCAGGTCACCCGATATACATCTTGCAATTTTGCAAGTTTACTTTCAAGACCTTGGTGCTTACGGGTCAAGGACCTTTTGGATTGTCTCCAAAACTAAGTATCTCCTTCTGTTCACCTGCTTTCTAAAGTACGTCTTTCCCTGGTGAGGTCGAAGGGCATTAGATCACTTAAGGAGAAATTAATAACTCATAAAAGGAATCTTAGTTCATACGAGTCCTTTAACCTGTGGTTCACCCAAAGACATCCTCTTTTAGGCTGCTAGCATCTGGAGGCAAACATTTAATAACATGGCCACTCTTAAAAACCAAGTGATACTGACCATGCACCAGGAGCTCAAGATGTCAGGTCCTGAGCCACAGTATGAAATTTTGGACAGATATCTAACTGCATGCTCAGAAAACTTCTACCAATATGTTTTGAGTCATTAACCTGTTTTTGTTCATAATGTAGCAATTTCAAGGAAAAAAAAGTTACATTTTTGGCATTTTTCTCCCTTCTATATCCTTAGGATTGCATGCCTTTCTTAAAATCTGAAAACAAGAACTCGAGAGTCTGTTCAAACTGGGATTACAATATTCATCAACCTTAATCTACTGAAGGAGCTTTATATTAAATTCTACATGGAAGGCACACGCTGTCAGGAACAATAGCTAAGTGTCGCTCAGCGAGATTTGTTACTTGCTGCTATTCACCGTCAGCTTCCTCTGCTGGCTTGGTTTATCTGCCTCAGGGAAAACTAAGAAAGGCCAATTAAAACACTGCTTAAACTTTATCACACTTCCATTTCTGAATTGCAAAGACAGTATGTACTCTTTAAATAACTCCAGTATTTAAAGACTTTCTGACACTTTTAGCTAATGGAAAGCCTCCTTGGCAGGGAAAGGTTTAAGTGGAAAATCTATGCGTGAATTGTCTAACTATAGTCTACCCATCACTCTATAGTTGCTGCATCAACAGCAGGGTGGTTATTTTTCACTGGGTGATGGCATTCAGCTCTGTCAAAACACTACTCACCGGCACAATATCACTTACTCATTTAATTAGTTCTTCTGTAACTATTTATTGGTTCCTACTATGTGCAAGCTTGTGCCAGGCACTGAGCATGCAATGGAGAACTTGAACTGCACTTTGGGAGAAGTACGATGAAGTCAAACAGAGACTTTGTAGCCTGCAAACGGGTTAAAATTCTATTTTGCTGCTTACTCTGTAATTCAGTTTTGTCAACTATAAATGAAAACTGTAATATCTGCTTCTTAGGGCATTGGAAGATTTGACAGAGAATGTACATAAAACCTCTGCACCCTCCCTCTTCTTCTTTGCCGATCTGAACTCCAGGTTCTTTGGATTCTGTTTCCCAAAATTCTTTCCCATTCAGTGCCTGCTTTTCATATCCCTTTCCTAGGTGCTGTCCTCTTGTTGGAATGATTAGTGTTGATGAGCCATCTGTCTAACTCTAGTTTTTTTGTCTTCTTTCTTTCTGGCTCTAATTTTTAACCAGCTCTTCAAACTGTCTCCTAGGTAGTCTTGCTACAGTTTAGTTCTCATTTTATTTCTCCATCCTGAAGCCAGGAGTCTTTGATATTTCTGCATTATCTGATGAGTGAAGGCTAAACCCCTTGGCAGGCATTCAGTAGCATCCACGAGCTGATTTCAACCAGGTATGGTCTTCCCTCTCCTACATCTACAGGATTTAACTTGCATGTAAATGTTTAAGTGTTGCATATGTTCATTTGTTTTTCTTAGATAAAGCTTTAGTATATTCAACAAATTCTCAAATGAACCCAAAATGTTTAAAAACTGCTAACATGTGCCTTTCTGGTCTTTGTTTCCACCTTCCAGTGATCTCCATCTCTAGAGTTCCAGTGATTTTTCATCACCTTGTATAAATATTGTTTAGGATTTTCTTTAAGGTGCTTACTTTGAAATGTGCAAACCGTCACCTTGGATTATTAAAATTCTTCAGGGTTACTTCGAATATCATACCCTCCAGAAACAAACAAGTGATTCTCCCATTGGATGACATACAGAATTAATCTCTACCTTATGCCTCCCAATTCTTTGAACCTGTATTATCATGCGAGTTTACCTCTAGTTTACACGCTTTCCAGTGCCTCACTCTTCCCTGTGTCCATGACCCTTATTTGCTGACAATGTAGTCTTTCCTCTACAGGTAGAGCATTTTCTCTACCACATTTTTGCTGGCACTGGCCATGGAATGTGCTTCAGCCAGTGAAACTGGGCAGACACAATGGTATACCCATTTTGTCTCAAAGGCTTCAAAGGGCACAGCAGGTTTCTCTTTGCCCCTCTTGAACTTTTGCCATCATTTACGATGAACACACATGGCTAGCTTGCTGTTCCAAGGCGGGTGACAGCTATGGGAGCAAACCTGAACCCAATCTGTAGTTTAAAGCCTAGGCCTGCCAAGTCCAGTTCAGATCAACTGAATCCTGCTGGCCTATATATGAATGAGAAGAATATGTAACACGTGTCTTAATCCACTGAGTTTGGTATAGTTTGCAACTCAGCATCGTTGTGTTAACAGCTGATAGAATTTTTGTACAGTTTTCCATTTTAGTTCCCCATGTACAAAACTGATCCTCATTCCTAACTGTGGCTCCTGGTAGGCAGGAGCCAGACTGTCTTCATCTCTGTGTTCCTTAGTGACTTAGTCTACTTCTTCCATCAAGTGAGCGTGCTACACATTTTGATGGTTTCAATTGGATAACAATTCTCTGTGGGTTAACATCAACAGAAGTCATTAGTCAGTGACATTTTAATTATAATCAAAGACTACCTCATATGGGACCAAAACAATTTGATAAGCTTCCTGAAATACTTCCAGGAGGAATAAGTAACAATAACTACTCATTGGTACACAAATAACAATTAGTTACTAGGCCAATAATGGTAGGGTTACTCTTTTCAAAATGTGACACAGGTCAATTATCACAAAGTTTTAAAGAGCTAGGACAAAGGAGATCACACCCATTTCCATAAATAGCAATAGCAGAATTGGGGTTTTTCATTCATACTCAGAAGGGCTTCTTATTCCCACATATCCTCTCTGGAGTCATTTTCTTCCTTTTCACCAAGGATTTCAGTTAATTCATGGATGTTTAATGTTGGTGTTTGTCACTGTTCTTAGGAAATGTGTTAGGAGTTGACGATTGGTAGAAAGCAGGTCACTTGCAGCTGGTGAAAGCAAGTTACTGAGTATATGAGCTCAGTAGTTATTCAGTACATGAGCACACTCCAGACTGAGAACTCAATTTGCCTTCCAGTCCTGGATTGGTTTCCTCATATCCGATTGTGTGACCTCAGGAAATCATTTAACTTACTTGAAATGGAAAGGACTGAGATTCATGGAACGCAGTCACTATTCTACATATTCTATAGGTCTCATTTCATCCCCATAATAACACCATGAGAAAATTGGAGAGCTTTAAAGATGTTAATTTGGTCAAGGTCACAAAGTTAGTAAATGGTAAAACCCAGCTTTAAAATCAATGCCAAATCCATGCATTTCCCAGGACTCAACTGCCTTCCGATGGTGATTCCTCCATGTTTCCTAATCACCTGGACATGCCTCCTTGGATAACAGCCTCAGCCCAGGCTGACAAGCTCCCTTGTAGAGAGATTTATACTTCTTTGTCCATCTCCACTGGAAATCAGTTCTAGTCTCAAAGTTTCACAGGCAAGGTCATGCAGATTATAAGTAAATTTCTGAATTTCCTTTTTCATAAAAGAAAATGTGTGAGGTGACTAGTCAGGCAGTAGTTTCTATTGTGTCCTTCCTATATGAACCACTCCGTGCATTGGTGCAGAATGTTCTAGTTCATTATTCAGCACGGAGGAGGTTAAGTGTCAGGGTAAGGACAGGGATCACCCTCCTGCTGCCTCGTCCTTTTCTTTTTCAGCCAGCAGCAGCAAAATCAGCAACAAGAGCTGTCAAATCATGGGGAGGTGGGGGTACAGAAAGCATCTCTCATTTCCCTGGCAGTTAAAGGAAATATCAGGACAAACTGTATTTCCATGGCCCCTACTTTCTCATCTTGCAAGAAAAACTCAAAAGCTTGGACCAAAATCCTGTAGTCAGCCAAAGCCATTTAGAAGGTCAAACGGCAAAGGCCCTCTGGTTAATCTCATCAGTGTAGGTCACTTGGACAGTCAATGCGGAAGTTAGTCAACACGGGAGTTAGTGAGTCATTCAACCAACTAGCTCAAGGTTAGGGACTTAGAGCACTAAGGCTGATTTTTCCGTGCTGCAGTGAGGTCCATGGAGCAGTACAACTCTTGGGGTCTCATCCGCCTTGTGTGGCCACCACCCTTCTTATCTCACGTAGCACACCATATTGTTGCTTGCACCCTCTACTAGACCTCAAGGTGTGCAAAGAAGGAAACTCCTCTGTGCCCTCTGCTCTGCCTCCAGGGTGGAACACAGATCTGGCCTGCGGTAAGTTCTACAATAGAGATGTGCAATTTGAATGTTAGATTGGGATACATTTATTTTGGAATGATAAGGCAACATTCAAGAAATAGAGAAGGGAGTTTGAGATTCCTTCATATAAAAAAAGGAAGAAAACATGTAGATGTTTATGGTTTGAATGTCATAGACATGGTAAATGGAAGTAGGAAACTGTGGCAGAAGTGGAAATCTGGTGGAAGAGGATATAAATGGTCGCAGATGTTCTGTATTGAAAGCTTCACAGTAGTTTAATTAAAGCATATAGATACGTAAATTGTTATCTTACTCCTTGATGTACCTAAAGGTATTCAGAAAATTGGTTTCCAAAGATGTAATGACACGTATATCACTTGGTTAAAAATTTTAATTGGCTAAAAACTTGTTTGGATTTGCTCAAAACTTTTTAGTATCAATTTTCAACATGTATAAAATGATTTATTATGCTAAACTAAGCGGTTCTGGAGACTAAAAGATACACACATCATTTCCTGCTTGTGGTTTCTAAAACTATCATTATTTACTTATTTTAAAGAGAATAAACAAAACAATAAAAAGGATACAGAATTTCAAAACAAGATAGGAAATTAACAATGGTTATACTGCATATTGTCCTCAAAGTAGTTGCTCAGATTACCAGATATGGGCATGCAAAACTGATCAAACAATGTAAGCACTCATTGTTCCTTTCAATGAACTAATAGGGTGAGTAACACAATTATCTTAGCTATCTTGTGTGTGTGTGTGTGTATATATATATATATATATATATTTCCCTTCTTTCTTTTCTCCTTTCCCCCATCCCAGTTGTCCTTTCCTTTTGAGCAGTTTCTTTCCCTTTTACAATATCTACTGTACCTTCTGGATCTTATTTACTCTTTCAGTTTCTTACACTAGGGAGACAATATGATGTTTACACATGCGAGTCTGATTTATTTCACTTATGAGTATGGTCTCTAGTTGCATCCATTTACGTATAAAACCCTCAAGTTTATCTTTCTTTATAGCTGAGTAGTATTTCATTGTATAAGAAAGCTGCATCTTTTTTATCTATTCCTCAGTTGATAGTCACCTGAGTTGTAAAACTATCATTATTATTTAATGCTACTTTCCATTAGGAGAACTCTTAACATATTTGCATAGTTTAATCAGTTGGTCAGTTAATCAAAAAAGCTTTACAAAGAAAGAAATCAGCAAAATGCTAAAAATATGTACTTTGTGCATTTTATTTTTAACTTGAAATATAAATGTAATCTAGGCCAAGTTCTTGAGTTTACCAATTAAGAAAATACATGATCTTGAGCAAGTTACTTTATCTGTATCTCAATTCCCTTACCTAAAAAATGAGAATGAAAAACTATTTCCTTCTTCATGGGGGCTACTGTGAGGAATAAATAATGAATATAAGCAAATTAGTTAGGACAGGTACTGGCACATGGTAACCTCCCAACAATGCAAATCACTGCATAAATTATGAATTGTGTAAAATATTTAGATGTGATTTAAAGTGAAATAAAAACTAAGTCATTTAGCAAGCAAAAGTGCATAATCCATAGCATTTGAACAATTTTTCATCTTTTGCGGTGTTTGCAACACCCCATCTGTCATCACTTTTTAAAACAAGTTGCCTTTTTCAAAGCAATCAACTTAGTTTGTAAAGAAATAATTCATTTTTATATTGCTTAACTTGTAAGTATACTTTCTATAGTATTCGCCTCCTACAGCTCATTTGAGAACATACTACTCTTGGAATGAGTGAGTTCTCTCTGTCTGCATCTCCAAACCACCCTCTCCCACTTTTTAAAAAAAAAGGCAACCTTTCATGTACCCTTCTGAGAGTCAGCTCTAGATGGCAAGACCCTCAGAGTGGCAAACAAGGAGTAATCAGAAAAAAATCATCGTTGGTGTTGTAAGAAGCGAATGACCCTAAACACTGGATAAAAATGATTCTTTTACAATTAAAATAGTTTCCAAACCTTTGGCTTCACAAAAACTGAAGGAAAACCTCACCAAGTTAGAATGCTTGGAATGGCACTTGATGATCCAGTTCTGTGTGACACCTGGCATGCATCATTCTTGGAAGCAATTCAAACAATTGACTGAGTGATATAATCATACCCCTTCCATTCCTATCTACTTGACTATGTGTACAAGTTATTCTTCCTTTTTAGTACTCCTGTTAAAAAAAAACAGGAACAAAACTGATGCTGAAGAGTGTCTCATTCAGTAACACACAGTATTTAACCATATAGAAACAAATTTTTAAAAGTCCTTTAATCTCATTAAGAGACGTGGTTTTTAAGATTTTTATATTTACTTATCAAATTTTTAAAGACTATATGGTGGGTTGATCACTATGTATAACTAAGAATAACGTATACTTGAAAAATCTGCAGTAGTCAAAATCAATCAAAAATGCAAAATATTTAAATTTATAAGTAAGTTTTGTTTTAGAGAAGTATGATATAGTAAATAACAAAAAATAAATACATTGGGATAAAATTTTGTAGAGAGGATGGAATAGAAAATGAATTGAAAAAAAAGTAAGCCAGGTACATACCAGTAATCCCAGCACTCAAGAGGCTGAGGCAGGATTGCTGCAAGTTTGAGGCCAGCCTGGGCTACAAAGTGAGTTCAAAGTTGACCTGAACTGTATAGTGAAACTCTGTCTCAAAAAAGGAAACAAACTAACAAACAACCCAGTAAATTTTCTGCCAGTTAAAAAAGCTTGTCTATTTTTTAAAGTAATGATGGTAGGTATTTAATCTCTTTGGTATTTAGATTCCATCATCTGCTTTAAAGATAATGATAAAAATTTTTAAAAATAATATAAATGCTACGTCCTTTGCAACTATGTAGAATTATCACATCAACTTTAAATGTGTGAGAGGGTACACTGTTTTCCAAATTCTTGTGGAGGGTTGAAGCACTAGAAGGACAAACACTGGTTGGTTAACAGACCCTCCACTGTTGTAGTGCTCAAAAGGCCTTTCTCGTCACTGGCTATGAATGAGTGAGATGCTATTTGGTAGTGGCTCACACACTGATTCTCATCAGCTTTTACACTCTAGAACCATTCCAAGCCTCTTGAGACCTGAATTATCATTAAGCAAGTACATAAAGATGGTGTTGCTTTGAAGATTCTAAGAAGGAATTACTTTTCAATAATACAGCATTATCAGTATTTATCTGATGATATTGGAAATTTTGTGATTTTTTCCCCCTGAAACTCAGTTTACACACTATATTAATTTAGTCCTTAATAAATCTAGGTGAAATGTATCAGATGTAGTCAGAAAAGGAAGTCAAAGATGGTGTCAATAATAAATCAGATAAAACCAATTCTGAATGTAGAAGAGCAAGGTCCTAGTAACGACTCATTATTCCTTTGACAAGCTGATGCTGGGTTTGAGGTTGCTCAACCATATGCTTTTTCTTTAGTTTACTTATGACAAATACATTAGCTGCAAAATGGCACAAGCCAGACCTCTATTTTAATTTCACATGCTCCTCCTGGCTAGCGTCTCCATTATCCTGCCTTTAACTCTCAATACTCAATGATGATTCCCCTAAATAGCTGTTCAATCCAGACCCTCTAAGACTTACTCCTCCTGCCAGAAATCAGAAACCAAGGAGTTGTCTAGGTCTCACTGCTCGTCTTTACCATCGCACCCAGTCAATACAAAGTTCGACTGATTTTTCTTCAGCAATAATCCCAACATTCCACGTCCCAGTCTCATATTTCAAAGCCGCTGCTGGATGTTGAACCAAGCCTCTTCACCTGTCCCCACCCCATTTACTCCACAATGCCACATAAACAGTCACTTCAGGACTGGGTGAGAGCATGCCATGCCAGTTCTGAAACATTTCCAACTGCCCTCTGCTGTTTCTCATTTCCATTCACAATTGGAAGTATGGCTGATAAAGCCCTTCATGATCTGTATATGCTCAGTGTCTACTTTTAGATTACCCCTTCACCCCAGTGCAAATGCTAAAATCCTAGGACTCTGGGAATAAGACATGTTGTTTGTGTTACAAAGTGGTATGCAGACATGCATATCACTAACTCTGAAACGTGCAGTGCTTATGTGTTTTATGAGAGGTTTCAGAGGCACAGTGTAGCAGCAGAGGTCCTGGGATGGCTTCCTGGGAAAGTTAGCCCTTGAAGGGTTTCTTTGGGTTAGAATTACCAGATAAAACCCAGAACCCCCAGATAAATTTGAATTTCAGATAAATAACAAATAAAAAATTTTAAAAGTATACTCTACGCAATATTTGGGACATATGTTAAAAATTTGTAATAATAGTTTATGGGAAATTCAAACTTAACTAGGCCTCCTAACTTTTTATTTATTAAATTCAGCAAACCCACCTTAAGTGTCTGGACTAGCTGGGGAACAAGATAGGTCAAGAAAACAGACAGAATGGCAAGTCATCCAATGTGGCTGAAGGGTTAGGTGTACAGGGGTTGGTGAGAAAGAAAGTTAAGGGAAATACTGTTAGGAAAGTAATGAGATCCCCTTCACACAAGTTTCTGAATGACCTTGATCTGTCACAGAAGAATATGATGTCATCTTTCAAACTTACATTCAACAATGAAACAGACAGTATCTTCTGAGAAAAATAGAGTGCACATGTGAATTGCTATGGAGCTAACTGACATCTCCCTGGAGTCTTACTGTTAATACTGATTAGATGAGTTCCAAATGCATCTGGAGTCATACAGAGCCTGCCCTTAAGTGGAAAAAGATACCTTTTTGTAAAAGTTAAAGTAAACGTTCACACTTAAGGACAGTTATTGTCAATACTGAACCTTAAACATTTTCCCTAAACAAATTTCTAGTGCCTATTGATGATTTACAAGCATTAAATCTAAGCAAAACAAACTACTAAATATCTACAGCAGGAAATAAATCAACAGATTATGATCTTGCTCATATGCTATGCATTGATTTAAATAGTTTTAAAGTCATTGAAATGAAGAGTACATCAAAATACTGGCCATCTGAATCACAGATATAAAATTAATGGTTAAAAAAAATTAACATGTATTTATTATTTATTCATTACCCTAACCAGTCCAAAATCTCTTACTTTTAAACAAATCATTCAGATTAACAATAGAAACAAATTACCAATTTGGTTTTTCCTACTGCTTGAATATCATTTTGTTTTTTAAATCAATTTGAAATTCAGCTTTAAAAAGGAAAAATTCACCTGACATATGTGTTCAGAAATTAATTTTATAAAAAAATTTACTAAAGAATATTTTCTGTGATTTTCTAAAAAAAAGTTGTGAAAAAGACATTTTTGAGCAACTGGAGACACTAGAGATGGACTGCACATTGGATGATAATGAAGAACTATTTTAATATTGTAGGGTATCATAATAACTGTCATTAAGCTCAAAATACAATTCTTTTTAAGGTATACACACAAGTATTATGGATACACTGGCATAATATCTGGGATGTGTTCTTAAGATATTCTACTTTTTAAAAGAACAGCAAAGAGTAGATGAAACAAAGGTACCAAAATGTTGTTAACTGTGAAGTGGGTTGATGGGATATATGGGGTTTCAATATGTGATTCAGTATATGTTTGAAAATTTCCATAATAAAAAAGTAAAACAAAAGCTTTTTTCATGAGTGAATAATTTCCCTGAAAACATAACATATGGTGCTTTTACACCCTCCCTCCAATTCATGGTAACACACACATTCACACTCACACACATACTTTCTATAGAAGTTATTAAAGCAGTTGAACAGTTTCTTACTAATGATCAACTATTTATTGAGGACATTCTGTGGACTAAATAATTACTACATAATATCCATCTAATGTCTGCAATAACCTTTTGCCCGAGGCTTGACTATCATCCCCATTTTACAGATAGAGAAGCTAAGGCTTGGAGAGATGATTCAATTCTTACAAATGTTATAAAAATAGTACACATATCTACGGTGGGATCCAGACTCAGGCTGCCTGACTTCAATCACTACCCATACTGCTAGGAAAAATGACAAGAGTATAAATAAACACATATTCATAATACATACTGTAAAGAAAAGAATGTAGAAAATCGCTCACATACTTCTCCCTTGCCACAGCTATGTGGCTCAGAGTCAGACCGGTGATCAGCTCAGTCCCAGCACCGGTTCAGTCACAGATCAAGCTGTTATTTACGTAGAGAGGGGAAAGCTACTGCTCTCAGACAAAGAAGGAGAAGCACAGAGAACCAACAGAAGTCGCTTTCCATTGACAACAGCAGTTCTGCAACTGATTTTTGTTAATACTGTAATACGAAGTGACCAAAATGCAGTTTGCTTTTTTTTTTTTTTTTTTTTTTTTAATGCCTTCTGATCCTGGTTATATTTTGCAGGAGTTTGCTTTGGGTTTTAAATAATTCATCACGCCGTGCCTCCGGTTTGGCACAGGCAGGGGGTGGGTGGTGGGGGTGGCAAGGGAGAGGGAGCTTGGAGGACGCACATCTCACAAGTGAGGAGCTGGCGCAGCTGCAGCCCCGCGAGACCCCGCCCCGATGAGCTCATCCCTTGGCAGTGCAAATTAGGATGACATAATGTTTCTGGAGAGCTCCTTCCAGCCCACTGCAGCAGGAGCGCTCTTGCTTTTCCTGAGCACAGGAAAAATTAGCATCGGTATTTCTAGCTGTTCCTGAGGAAATGGCATTTTATTCAAGGGCGTCCTGGGATACATAACGCATTTGCCTGCCTTACTATCAGCTACCATGCAAAAGAAAAACAGTTTATCAGTAAATAAGTCACTGATAACTACCCTTACCAAATGATAAAGGCAACCAGCATTCTTCAAAAACAAGGTCCAATTATAATACTATGAGATATACTCTGTTTTTTTTTTTTTAAAGCTTTTGGTTTTTTCTAGCTCAAGAATACAAAAGTAACCACAGCAATACTGTTGATAGTCATAATAAATCACTTATTTAATTCTTGTCTTATGCTAGGAACTATGCCCAAAGTTTTACATGTATTACTCAATTTGATTTGTATTACAACCCTATGAAGTAGGCATTGTCACCTCCATACACGCACACATAAGGAAACAGAGCTGAAGAGGTAGGTCATTTACACAAGGTCACACGGCAGTTATTGGCAAAGTCAATTTGACTCAGCTTCTCAGCCAAAACTGTTAATCACTGTGCTACACTATTGCACAGGCCACATGGCTATGGTACAGCTCTGAAGGATGCATGGCACTGTTTAATCACTCAAAATAAAATATAGGAGATGACTGTTTTGACCAAAAAACCCATAAACAATCAAAGCTGGGACAACTTCTGTCTAGTGTTTCTTACCTCCTTAGACATTCCATTTTGTAAAAGGGGTAAGGGAGACAGTATATACTAAAGGCTGGCCATGTGTGCATGGACCAAGCATTTCGAATTATAAGAGTCCATGTTGCCGCTGTTATTATCCCTCCTTTATCAATGACAACCAAAGAAGTGAAGTAACTTGTCGGAAGACTCGGAGTAACTGGGAAGGCTGGGGTTCGCTGTCAGGGCTGTTTATTTCTGAAGCTGCACCCTGGGGTAAAACATGCAACGATTTTCGAGTCAACAGATCTAGGTTTAAATTATGACTCCTCCTCTGATTTTATAACCTTGGGCAGCTTCCTAAGTCCTAGCCCCTCGTCCATGAAATGGGAACGTCGAAGGAACCCAGGGAAGAGGCAAGTCCACAGGAACACAGGCATGCGGCAGTGGCTGCAGGGGCGAGCGACAAGAGGCAGTCACTGAATGCTGCTTTTTTTCTTTTTCTGTGAACAGACATCACCTTTGTGAATATATTTAAGGAAACATGAGGGGGAAATGGAATCATTTTCCTCATTTCATCATTTCTTCTCCTAACTCCTCAAATACCTTTGTTAAGCCATTTGAGCCAGGATTTTGGGGACAAGAAAAGTTAATGAAGAGAAGGAAAGAAAAGATGGAAAGAAAAATTGTGATGATGCCGCTGGATGGGGGTGGGGCAAGGCAGGGAGGACAGAGAAGGTGGGCTGAAGACTACTAAAAGGGAAGAATGTGGCAAAATGGGTGAGGGATCAGAAGGATTTGGGTACAAGACTGATGGAGACCCAAGTGAGCTAATGAGCAGTTCTGATCCCAGTGCCCTATATGTAGGAGGAGCTTAATAAAGAGTGGGCATGGAGGCTCTGGACGGGGCCCGGGAATCCCTTCTGCTGCGGTTGCAGCCTGGCCTCCCTTGACTCACACGCAGTGATCCTGGTTCACTGCATTTCCATGGACTCCTTGTAAAGATTTCCCACCAGAACCCATTCTACCCCCGACCCGCCCTCTCAAACACTTTGGTTCCAATGCTGGTTGTTGTCCAGCATAGTGCAGTATGGTTGGCAGGTAACTGAGCTGTAGTCCCGATGATCAGAAACACAGTCGAAGCTCCGGAGGATTCCAACTGGACACAGAATCCATCCTCCATGTGTGAAAGCTAGGCTGATTAGGTATAATAAAATCTCACCCATGGGGAATAGAATTTGATTACTACAGGAATCTCTTGAAGCCAAGATCAAATTTTTGATTAGCCTTATCATGGAGAATCAGCTAGAGGTATGCCTCTTATGTGTGCATGCTCTCAATCTATAAAATTATGTGCCCAGTTCTAATCCTTATTTATTAAACAAATGGGGCAGCCGGGAGTTTGGCTCAGTGGCTTAAGCGCCTGTCTGGTGGGTGCGAGGTTGAGAGTTCAATCCCTGGTGCTGCAAAAAAAAAAAAAAAAAGAAAAGAAAAAAAAACAAATGGGGCAGTCTGATATGAACTATACCAAACTACACCAGGATGCCACAAACAGAATACACCTGGGGAAATACTATTGTGGCACCAAGAACTTTAAACTTCAGTCACATGGCAAGGAAGTAGATTTTAAAGTGTAATCCTGTGAAACCATTTCTTCTCCAGTGCTTAAAAGGAGAAACACATGCGAATCCAAAAAATATTATTTGTACACCCTGTGACTATATCTAAATCATGCTGTATTGACTTAGCAACCTTCACAAATACTTGGATTTTGTTAATTGTGGTCCCATGTGATGAAGTATAATAATTACCAGTAATAATATATTTTTTAGAGAGTTTTTTTTAAACTGTGGGAGCATCTTCTTTCTCACTTTTTAAAACTATATCTGTGATTAAAACCACATCTTCAATTAAAACCACACTGAGATTCCACTTCACTACAGAAAGAATCGCTGTCATCAAGAAATCAAATAATAACAAGTGCTGGCAAGGCTGTGGGGAGAAAGAAACCCGTCTCCATTGTTGGTAGGAGTATAGACTGGTTACAACCACTGCGGAAATCAGATTTCTAAAAAAAGCAAGACAACAACAACAAAAAAAAACCAACTAAAAATAGAAATTCCATTTGACCTAGCTTTTCTCTTTCTAGGTATCTTCTCAAGAGTTGACTATATACTACAGTGAGGAATGCGTACCCGTGTCTACAACAATACAATTTATAATTGGAAACAGCTATATGTATATCAACAGATGAATGGATAAAGAAACTGTTGTATTAATACACAATGGAGTACTAGTCTGCCATAAACTTGAGTCATCTGTAGAAAAATGGATGAATCTTTAGACCATAATGTTAAGTGAAGCAAATCAGACACACAAGTTTAAAACATCACATGGTTTCTCTTATATGAAAAACTCAATAAATAAGTGAAGTACAAAATATATACTATATAGAGAGAAAAACGTTACTGTGATCCAGCATGGACAATATGTCTAAAAATGTACCTTGATTTAGTATAATTATCTTTTTTTTTTTTTTTTTTTTTGCCTGTTAGTCTGGTGCTAATCTGGATATATGACAACCACCTTTATAAGGACTTACAAATAAATGAACCTGATGCTGGCAAAATAAAAGAGTGGTGAAGGGAAGGGGGAAAAAGAATTGAGATGTGCTGTGTGCATGTACCAATTCCTCACAATGAATGTAACCATTATGCACTGCAAATGTATACTAATAAACATTAAAAATTTTAAAAAGAAAAATTAAAAAACCCTACATGTTTTGCAAACAGCATTACTTCGGAACCTCCACCCTGGCATAGTAAAGCTGGTAGTTTACACTCTGGAGAAATTAATCTCTGTAATGAAAGGGAAACCACTTGAACACCATGAGTCAAATCTGTTATAAATTAGGAAATGAAAGATGTGAGGTAGATGTCTCAAATGCTCATTTTGATTAAATTTGGAAGAAATAAAATCATATAATTTGAAAACTAGAAGTGACTTAAGATACTTATTTACAAGGCTTTTATAGTTGAGAAAAATTCATTTCACCTTTTACATAACAATTATTTAATAACTGAAATAATCTCTTAAAGTAGACCTTTTACAAATAGAGGTAGGTATACAAAAGATGAATGAATACATACAAAGCCATGTATTTTTAGGGCTAATGGCTTGTTAACCCCCAACTTCCCTTTAACAATAATCAGGCACTTCCTGTAAGCAGCACTGTGGGAAATACAAAAGCGTAAGATATGGACCCTATCACTAGCAGCCTCTATGGTGAAGATCCAAGACTTCAGGCTAAGGCAAGTAGCATGGCACTGCCAGGCTTTGCTCTGTTTTCTGGTCAGAACACCTCAGGTGCTTCACCTCTTGCTGCTGCAATCTCAGGCTGCCTATCATTCCACAGAATTCTGAAGAACGCTTTTTCCTGCAGAAACTCCTTTCTCCCATGCTTCCGGCCAGTTGAGAGTCTCGAAGTAAGTAGCAGGATAGACTTGACTGAGGGCGAGTATCTCTGAATGATAGTTCTGGCATCTGACCATGCTTGCCAATCCATGCTTGGATTGGCAAGCAGGCTGTCTTGACATGGCATCCCTGAACCTTCTGAAATGTCATCTCGTGAATGCTTGGTTCCACAAGTCCATCAAGGATATACACTTTGTTTAGACCAACATCTTCAAGAACATGTCCTGAATCAATGGGTTTCCAGAGGAAATAAATTAAGAGAGTCTTCTTTTATGTCTAGAAAACCCAAGAGATGGTCAGTTCTGAATCCAGTGAGGCATGTCCAAAAGGGCCTGGGAGCCTTTCTATTTGAACCATACAATCCCTGGATCTGTCCAGTAAGCCTACTCATTCATTTGACATATGGTGGGTCATACTCTAATCAATACAGTCTTGGTCCTGAATACTTGGCCTCCACAAGTTTCTCTGTGGTGAAGGCTTCTAGAAAATATTTGCTGTGCAGGATGCAGCTGCCTGGATTTTCCACATGACTGGCTTTTCTTTTTCTTGCTTTCTTTTGCTCTTTGTTGCTGCTGTTTTTCCAGTGCTATCACCTGTGGGGAGGGTCTCTCCCTCTTAGTCCTGCCATTCCACACTCATCTCTAGGTGCTGGAAGCTGAGAATCCCTCTTCATCTGTGTTCTCCAGGACCTTCCTGCCCCTGCAGCACCGGTGAGTGCTCTGAGCACCCCCAATTTCCAGTCCATGTGCTTACTCCTCAAGAATTCTTCTAGGTTTTTGGTGATGCATCAGAATTTATTTCTTTTGCAGTTGTAGAACAACTTGCCCATTATGCACGAAGGGTTGTGAATTCAATTCCCAGCACTGATTCTGTTGTCTCATGCAGCACATCTCTGACTATTTTTTTAGATGAAAGAAGTAGTTGTGTTAGTCTATAATAAAATACCTGAGCTAATCTACTTATGAAGAAAAAAGATTTACTTTGACTCACAATTTTGGAAGTTCTAGTTTATGACCAGCTAGCTCCATTACCGTGAGCTGTGGTAAGAGAATGCATCATGGTGGGAGCACCTAGTGGAACAAAAGTTCTCTGCTTAGGACTGGAAAGCAAAGAGGAAGAGGAAGGGCAGCCCTCAAGGGTAGGAGACAATGACCCAAGGACCTCCAACTTAGTTCCCCTCCATACAGCGTCATGCTAGGGACTAAGCCTTTAACACGGGCCTTGGGGGACATCTGACATCCGAACTATAGCACCAGTCTACGAGATGATGAATTTAATCTGTAAGACCGTTACCAAATTTACATTTGAATCTAGGACGACTGCATGGCCCTACCTGTTGTGAGTAAGAACCAGATTCCATCTCTAAATTCACAGCACCTGCTGTTTCATAACCCATACCAATGTTTAGGGAATTTGTCAACCAAAATTTCTAATGGCAAATCCCATTATTTAAAAACTTGCCATTTAAAAACAATTAGTAAAAGCAAAGCTGGCAGCTTCTCTCCACAAAAGAGTCAGATAAATATCAAGTTAATTCCTGCTGATAAAGTTTAACCAAAAAATGGTGGTTTTGTTTACTCAGATATACAAATATCAATGCTAAAAACACACTATCAAGGCCTGGATTACATAATGATCTATTTAACTCCAACATATCGTAAACACACCACAGCATCAAAGAAGATACAAAAAGATACTGATGGAATCTCAATACTTCTAAATCATTTTTTATGAATTTCAACTGCTCTCTACCTGAATGAAAGTACCAGACAGTAATAGCTGAATGCTAGATAACATTAATATGAACTTTAGCCTTTGTTATAATGTACATTTCCTCTTTTTATAGTATTTAAGGCTAGTTACCAGGGACTACAACAATTAGGAATGAAACAGTGCAAAAATCTCGCATTATATTAAGGTAGGACTTCCCCAAAATAATAAAAACAGTCCTGTTCATACCAATAATAATGTCTTCAGGTGCTAAAACATTTTTTGTTGTTTCTACATTGTTTATTTGCTCAAAGAAAATGATTTTTATTGGCATATTTTAGGTATACATAGTGATCACATTCATCATAGGAAATTTGTACCTATACATGATATATATAATTTGATTTTTTTCCCATTCCCCTACCCTCCCTTCAATTCCTCTCCCCTTCCTTATTTACAAAAGCTTTCCTTCCATTTTTTTTTCTTTTCTCTCTTTTTTTAACTTTTCCCTTCCTTTCTTTTCCTCTCCCTTCTCTCTAGTTCCCCTTCCCATCTGAACATTTTCTTCCTATTTCACATTATCGTATATATTTTGGTCCTTATTTATACTTTTAGTTTTTCACATAGGAGAAGCAATGTGGTATTTACACATGGGTGTCTAATCAGTGGCTAAAATATTGAATAAAGATCAATTACATGTGGATACTGTGTGGGAGAGACTACAGTTTTGCACTGTCTTTCATCCTGCTTGGAATTAACAGAATTTCTTAAATTTGAGCCTTTGTATCTTTCATCAGTTTTGGAAGATTCACAGTCATCTCTTCAAATCCTTCTTCTTTCTTCTGAAAACTCAATTACATATCAATTACATATCATACTCCCTCTTCTGAATTTCCCTTTTTTTTTTTTTGGTCTCATTGTGTTCTATTTGGTTTACTGATCTCTTTTTCCTATAATTCTTTCTACCCTGTGTCTAATCTGTCTAACCCAGCAAGGAAGCCATCTACCAAAGATCCTCAGGGTTCAGTACTCACATGTGGGTAGTTTCCTGTCCCAGTTAGCTCAGGGCTGGGTGGTGTGACCAACATAACATGGTGTAAGTGGTAATGTGTTACTTTTGAGGCTAGGTCATCAAAGTCCTCCTTGGCCACTGCTTGGATTTCTAGTTCTGTGGAAAGCCAGCCTCAGTGCCATGAGGATGCCCAAGCAGCCCACAGGAGAAGCTCACAAGGCCAGGCACCAATTTGCCCAACAGATGCATGAGTCCTTCCAGGTGTCTTTAGGTGCTTGTCCCTAGCTGAGGTCTAATGGTGGCCTCAAGGGAGACCACCACCAAGAATGGGCCAAATTATATCCTGAATTCCTCATTCACAGAAACTATGAGAAAGGTCAAAAGATTATTGCTACTTTAAGTCACTCAGGCTTATGGTAATTTGCCACATAGCAATAAATAGCTAATCCGCCCATTCATTAAGTTTTTAATTTCAGTTTTTGAATATTTTGATGGCTTCCAATTCTCTTGTAACATTTCTGGACTCGTCTAAAAATCTCAAAGAAAAATTGAACATTTTTTCTTTTATCTCCCTTTCCCACTGTCTCTTCATGATCCTATTAGTTGAGTAGCTGAGTAGTGAATAGTCTTTCTAAAAATTTGTAAAAATAATTTGAAACTTCAGTGACATCCTCTTTCTTGAGAAGTACTTTTCTTTGCTACTGGCAGGTTTAAAATCCAATCTGAGACAACCTTGATGACTGAGCTTCAGTCACTGATGGGATCTGTCTTACGTAGAGCTCATTCTCTCTTTAGTGGTGGCCTTTCTGTGGCTCCAATTAAAATGTGGGAGTATTTACTTACTACATCTCCAACTTCGTTGGGTTCTGGGCTGCAAGTTCGATCACCCTATTCTACAGGGCTGTCAAAAACCCTGCAAAGTTACCTAAGCAGGTAACTACAAGAATCAGGAGACACCTGAATGGAAACATGGCCCCACATGGCATTACCTCTCAATTTCTTAATTTTCCATATTTCCCCCATCATTCTGCCTTGCTAGACCTCTGATGTCTCTGAGTAATTGCTTTTAGCACATGTTATCGAGTTTTTATTGTTCTTGGTGGGAATGTTGGTCTAAACGCTAATCCTTACAAGAAGTAGTATTGTTTTACTAGCTAATTTAGAATTAAGTCACCTTGGGGAAAAAAACCCCCACCTGTGCATGTACACACATATACAGTTACATATAAAAATTTTGTTTGTCTGTTTTGGCTAAAGGTCTGATGGCATCGCTTCTCCCAAACCACTCTCATAGTAATGGAGTCAGTGTTTTTAAAATGAAGGAATGCTGCCAATTCCCTTACTGTGAGAAGTCAGCTGGTTATAGCAGAATATGAAAGACACCTATGACAGAAACCTGATTTCTTCAGAGAATGTCAAACAAATTCCTGCAAGACTAGGTTACTAGACAACTAGGACACTGCTTCTCACAAGAGCATGGACTTTAGTGCTGTGGAAAACCAGAATCTCTGTTGGGAGGACACTCACTTCTGTGACAGGGACACAGTTACTGGAAATATTCCCAAGTATTTTCTGGATTGTTTGATATTACTATTATATCAGCATCCCTACCTAAAAATTACTACCGAACAGCAGAAAGGCATAAATATTTGATATACATAAGAAAATCTTATCTCCAGAGCAATGTGGCTCTCAATAATAAAAATCAAATGTCTAATATAGTATTGATCTGAAGTGGAACTTAAACTTTCAGGTACTCTTCATTAAAGACGAAAAAAATTCCTAGATGTGACAATGTAATTTTAAAAGAAATATTTTAGGTATAGGTTATGGACAAAACTTTATTTCCATTGGGGTATAGTTTTATCTTAAACTATTTAAACTACCTAAAGTAGAAAGGTGATCAATTTATCACAATACATTTGCAAGTATGTGGTCCCTGTATTCAAGCTGAATCATAGGGTATAGGATTTTAGGATATTATAGGAATTACAGGACTGAGTGTACTCCCAATTTATGGATTTCAGTGTTCAAAGTAAGTTATTTTTCTATTGTATTTTTACCATTGTCACTATTTGTTGATGGTTATCTGCCACCTGGAGCTGGCCCTCAGCCTAGACATATTCACAATACTGGATTTATGTATTTAATTAATCATCACATTTCTCAATTTTTTCTACGTTTCAGATTTTTTCTTACCTCCAATTGTCTACTCCTCCCATACTTTCTTGAGCATTTGTTATCCTCTTTTTCTCTCCTCTACACACCTCCCTCCAATTTCAATTTGCTCAGAAATCTATGGCTACCAGTTCCTCCACTAGGCCTTCAAGGTTTCAATACCATCTGGTCCTGATCTAATTATTCAAAAATCGCTTCCTATTATATTTCAAATAAACCTCCACTTTAGGACACGATGGATGGTCCAGAAAGGCTGATTTTTGCAACTATCAAAAATCACAGAAAATTGTGAATATAATGGTGGTTACCACAGACTGAGATGGGCAAACGGGCCAGAAGGGAGGGAATGGGAAAAGGTTGATTAATGGGTACTGAGTTACAGTTATGTAGGAGTAAGCAGCTCTGGTGTGCTGCTGCAAGTGGGGTGACTACAGAAAACAGTGTGGTGCACATTTTAGAAAGCTAGAAAAAAGAATTTTACAAGTTTTCACCAGAAAGAAATGATTAAAGAATTATGTTTCACCTGATTTAAACATTACACAATATATATGTATCAGACATTACATGGCACCTTATCAATATGTAAAACTTTCATGCTTTAATGTATCAGTTGAAAAATAAATGAAAATCTGTTATGATTTGTGTCTGGATATGCCCTCAAAGCCTCGTGCAGTCATGGAGTGGGGGCAGGCTTTGCAAAGGCGGCTGAACCTAGACTTTGTGATCGATTCTTGGTCCAATGCTGGGATTAAAGGTGTGAGTGCTACACCTGACCCAGAGTGGGTAGCTACGTACAATGTAAGGGACAATGTAAGGGACAGAAAGAGGCTTGCCTTCTCTCACTTGTTGCTGTCTTCAGCTGCCATGAACTGGGGCCCCTCTGCCATGTGCTACTCTGCCTTGAAGCCAACTGATTATGGACTGAAACCTCAACAAACTGTGAGCTAAATAAATCTTTTTCCCTTTAACTTTGTGTTGGGTATTTTGTCTCAGCAAAGAGGGAAAAGTAAACTGAATTTAGAAAAGGAAGAAGTAAAGCCCTTCTTTTTCCAATGATCTTAAGACTTAAGAGTAAAATGTGGCTGTAAATTCAGAAAAAAAATCTTAGAAAATTTTGTGACAAAATCTAGTAAGTGCCTTCCAGGATGCAAGACAGGAATATCTTTCTAGACTAGATGACTAATATGAACTAAGATATACAGTATCAAACAAACACCTGATTTTAAAGATTTTCAAGAACATCTAAATATGTCTTTTTGATATTGTTAAAATACTAATTACAGGTTGAAATATTTTAGACATGGGTTAAATATAGTATTAAAGTTATCACATCTGTCTTTTAGCTTTTTCAATGCAGTTACTTGAGAACCTGAAATTACATATATAATCTATGTTTTGCACAGTACTATTGTAGAATATTGTTTTAGTTACTTTTCTTGTAGCTGATACAAAATACCTGACACCCAAAGTTAGAGAAAGAAAGGTTTATTTAGCTCACAGTTTGTAGAGGTTTCAGTCCATGATTGGCTGGCTCCAAGGCAGGGTAGCATGGAAGAGGAGCATCGCAGAGGTCAAACAGTTCATAGTGGGCAGAAGGCAATAATGCAAGAAAGGGACCTTAACAGCTATTTTTCTGTCCCTTTTATATTTTATCTAAGTTACTGGGATTAGGGTGGTGCCAAACCAATCAGTAGACTGATTTAAATGATCACTTACCCTTAATTCTAGCACCTTAATCCTAGCATTGCACCATGAATCAGTCATACACACTCTAGATTCAGTCACCTCTGAAAAAGCCCCACTTGTGACGGCATGAAGTTTTGGGGGCCATCTAGCCAGAAGCCATAACAAACATTAAGGTAGCACTGAGGGAATCACTTCTTTGAATTATACTTCCAGGGCTCTGAATGGGTTTATGCACATCCCCAAAGTGCTACTAGAGAAAAACTCAATCACAAGAGAACACAAAATGAAATATGCCACAAACTGCTAATCATATCATTAAATACAGTCTCCCTTGTTGCAGAATGTAATCATTTATGAGAGCAAAGAGCTTAGGGACTTTTGGAAAATTTCAAATATCTATTCAAGAATCTTGTCATCCCTGCTAAATTTGTCATGATCTAATCTGGTTGCAATGTAATGCGTGACATTTTTATCACAATTCACAAATGCACTCAACTGGTACAAATACATTTATTTATGCACAGAGCCCGGGAAAGGGCAATCTCTGCTCAGAATAACGTGCTTCTCTAAAAGACCATCCCTTTTAATACTGGAAAAGCTACAGGTGATGAAAAGACACACATGAACTAACCAATATTAAATGTTCAACCATCTAACTACATGGTTTATTTAAAGTGGATGATAAGCATGTATATCTCTATTTTTAAACTGATCCTCAAAGTTCTTTAGCTTCTAAATTTTTACTTATTGCCCAGTAGTAGTAAATTGCTATTAAAAAATAAAAATTAAGTACTGAGAGGTTGAGGCAGGAGGGTCACAAGTTCAAACACAGCCTGGGAAACTTAGTGACTTAGTAAGACCCTGTCTCAAAATAAAAAAACTTAAAAAAAGGTCTAGGAGTGTAGCTCAGTGCAAAGGTCCCAAGTTCAACCCCCAGTACTTCAATCAATCAATAACATGAAAAAATAGGCCAGGGATATAGCTCAGTGTGAAGATGCTGGGTTCAATTCCCAGTGCTGAAAAACAAGCAAACAGAAGGAAATAAAAATTATATAAAATAAGCAAAAAGAATATTTGTGTGCACTGACAAAATTCTACTTTTAAAGTCTATTGTCAATGAGAAAAGTTTTTACAATTTGAATAATCAGCTTTTTAAATGTATAGTCTGTAATGAAAAATGTTTTAAGAGGACACCTAACTCTCTAATTCCTACAACATCCTCTAGCATTTCATTTCTGTATTTTTCTTAGTTTTGCTATAAGTATTGGTATCATCTTTGATATAAAAAATTTTCAAATTCTCTAGTCCAATCCCCTGCATTGAGGGACTGGCAGCAAATGCAGGAAACACTTGGGATGCAGCAAAGGGCTGATTTGGAGAAATACAGGAAAATATCAAGATGAAAAAGCAAAACACAATCTCAGACCTCCAGTCCGCACAGAACAAGTTCAGGAGACACAGACACAGTAGAAATTAGAAATAACACACCTGAAATTTCTGAAAAGATAACAAGTGAAGTAAAGAAGCAACTTAGTTCTTATACTGATTGGTTAATTTTACATGCCTAGGTCTGATGGTCTGGACAGCTATTTTGAAGATAATTATGCATTACTAATTTTCTATTATCTTGTTTTGAAGTATTGTATCATTTTCACTGTTCTGTTTGGTTTCATTTATTCTGTTTTGCTTTGTTTGATTTTGTTATGTCTGATGCTATGGGCAGCTATTTTGGAGATAACAAGAAGCATAATGGTAGCCATAGTTGATTTCCTATTATCTTGTTTTGAAGTCCTGTATCACTTTCATTGTTTTGTTTTGATTGGATTTAATCTATTTTATTTTATTATTAAAATTTAAAAAGAGAAAAAAATTGAATTCTAAATTCATAACTCAGAAACTCAGTAATTTCACTTTTTTTGAAGTTCCTGTAGATTTTTAAAGCAGTGTTACATTATATTTTGATAGTTGCCCCCACTTCTACTATGTTTAAAGATAGACAGGATAAAAGACAAATTTCAATTCAAGAAATTACCAGACATAGCAGAAATTTCCTTCATTTTTAGTTAGTGGGTCAGGGGCAATTATGAAGCTAAGTTCTAGCACTAGAAGAATGCTCTAAAAGAAACTTAACCCCGTATGGAAATGACATTCAGAATTAGTAACACTAATGCATTGACAATGGCCAGCATGTCAACAGACTGACCACCCACCTCAACCAAAGTTTTAAATAAGGGTAGACCTTAGGCTTGTAACAAATACAAAATTCACAATAAATTTTGCTAGGAGATGTGCATATCACAACAGGAGGGATTACTGTGAATGTGTCCATTAAGTTACTTTGCAATTCCTCTTTCTGTAATTTTAGAAGTGCTTTCACAGCAGTAAATGTACAGGAGCATGACAAAATTCCATATAACAGATTATAAATGCAAAGATACTGTACTTCAAAAGAAGTGGAACATGAGCTCAGGACCCAGCAGATTATAAAGACAGTACACAAGACAAGAGCAAGCAGGCCCTGTGGGAAGATAAGGAAAACATCAAAACTGCTTAAGTACTCTTAGCTGATTAAATATATTTCTGTTAAGGGAAAGCAGATTTCATTTCCTAGAACCACTCAGACTCTTTCACAACTTGGGCTTTCTCGGGTCTGGATGAGGATTGTAAAATGGTACAATATTTTTGGAAAAAAGTTTGACAGCTTCTCGTAAAATTAAACAAAGTGTATCTTCTTGACCCTTGTAGGCATTTACTCAAGAGAAATGTAAGCCCATAGAAGCATGTTCCCAGGACTGTTGTGAAGATTCAGTGAGATCATGAGCATGAAAGTGGCTTACAGAGTTATGCCTGTGAGAGGTAGTTATTAAATAATGTGTGTGAATTCTTTTCACAGACTTAAGACATAACAGAGTGCTGGACTGCAATAGTGCAGACCTGGTGGTTTATATCCTGGTTCTAGCACTGCCCCTGCTATTCATTCATTCATTCATTCAACCTTTTGAAACCTACTATGCCAGGCACTCTTCTAGAGTTGGAGATATTGAACTGAATGTGACATTCCAAGTCTTTACTCTCAGGGGGTTCACATCCTAGTGCCTTGAGGAGAAAGTTTAAATTTTCTGAGTCTCAGTTTCTGCCTCCATAATTCAATTCAATGTGGAACGTTTGACATGCTGCAGATTGTACTAAGTCTGGGAGCACAAGAATCTGCTAAATAGAATCTGTGTTTTCTCATACTTTGTAAGTTCAATGAAGGCAGGAGGCATGTAAGTGGATAAACAAGGGCCCAATGAGAGGACTAAGGACTCGGGGTGGGGGCCGGGGTGGGGGCAGCAAACTGGTGGCAGAGACTGGTCACAGGCATGCATCAGGGAAAGTTTCCTGGAAGAGGAACATTGAATGCAACGTGAAGAAGGTATCACAAATCCATATTAGTGAGGTGAAACGAGAATAGAGTGGCAAAAGCACTCATTGGTCCATAAAGTCCTTCATGATGTAAAGCAGCACTATTTCTATTTTTAAGGGCAATAGTATTAAACTGGAAAATGGTTGTATAATGCTGGATCTAGTTTATACCACCTCTGTAAGTATGCTGTCTTCCTAACGCATGTGCTTAATTTGAGCTTTCCACATCTGTTTCCTCGATGCCAATGCTTCTAACATTCTGCTTGAAGAACTCAGGTAATTGAATAAGTTGTTTCTAAACATATGGGGTGAATTATGACTTCAAGTCAGGGTTCTTGGATTTGCTAAATTCACATTCCGTGGTGTAGCTCTGCGGTAGGCCACAATGGCCCGAAGCATGAAACAGGCCTTCCAAAGCAACTAATATTCTTGCTATTCTGAAACACAGCAAATACCTAGTACTGTTTCAATTTAATCAAAAAGTTCTGCTTATGAGGCTTGAATATAGTTTATACCATAAACAGCTAGAAGTATAAAGTGGTACAGGAAACATTATCTCTGCTAAAAGACTTTTTGATCTATGTTTGCTATAATATAAATATGTTATAAAAAAAAACCCTCTAAAAAATAGTAAGTGGGAAGTAGGATTGGGATTCTTTCAAAATACTGTGGCATTAAAATAAACTTGGATAAAGGAGACTACACCCAGAAAATCAGACTACATCCAGCACAAAAGTGGTTTACAGAGTTACACACGAGAGACGCTGCAGCTGATGCCTCCATGGTTGCATCAGTGATGATGATGAAAGTGACTCCAATTATATGAACCCTGAACCATTTATGTGTGTCAAGTACTTCTTATTGGGAGGGGGCAATAGTTGATAAATAGAGGAACAGTCCTACTTCTAGCAAGAGCTTATTCAAACATTAGACTCCATTTTCAGAAACATCTGTATCACAGTCAGATGTCAGAGATGTTCCCTGGATTGTCAAAAAGGGAGGCTATGATACAACATGCCCCTTTCAGAAGTAATGCATAACCAGATATATACCCACAACAGATTCATTTGTATTGCTACTAAATGTGAGCTTTAAGCAAAGTCTAATGGAGCCCTCTCCCCAACCTGTGTATACTTCAGAGCCCTGTCGTGTGAACAGGGAAGTGTGTACGGTAAAGTAAGTAAGTAAGACAGAAAGAAAGAAAGAAAGAAAGAAAGAAAGAAAGAAAGAAAGAAAGAAAGAAAGAAAGAAAGAAAGAAAGGGATTTCTTTATTCCTTGAAAACACAAGCTGACCAGCTACCCAAGGCATTGGCTTATTCAGGCTTATATCAATGCCTTTGTGCTTGTAGGCAACTAGCCTTTTGACCTTAGAGTTCTAATTCTGCTCTGCAGGGATCTCACAAGGTGCCATGGGCACAAACTAACACATTAGCAACATATTACTCTAAACCACTAAATAAAATACATACTTTTTTTTTTATTTTAAAGAGGATATAACCAAGGAAAATAAAACAGAATAAAACCAATCAAAATAAACCAGTATAAGTGATACAGGACTTCAAAACCTTATGAAACCAACAATAGTTATCATAATGCCTTTTGTTGTCTTCAAGTAGCTGCAGATACCTTTGTACATAGTAAAAATCAAACAGAACAGAGTAGAAACAATAAAAACAAAACAATGAATGCAATAAAGGACTTCAAAACAAGCCAACAGTAAATCCAAAATGGCTGCCATAATATGTCTCGCTATTTTTCAAATAGCTGCTCATGCCATCAGATTTAACATAATCAAACAAAACAAAAGAGAATAAAACCCAACCCAACAAAACAATGAAAATGATATGGCTTGCTGGCCAGGATTGCTTCCTGGTGAGGCCTGGTTCTCTCCCTCTGCAGTCCGTGAATGGCACTGACTCACAGAGAGAGGTGTGGGTGTGGCTGTCCCCACTCTGGCAGCAGCCCATCATGGTGCTGGTTTCCAGGTGGGGATCACCTCCCCTCCACAGTCTGCAAATGGCGAAAATACACACGTTAGCCTACTGAACATGGTAGGGGAATGGATAATGACTCTAGAGAGAAGCAAACTGGGTTTGGGCAGGATAAGAAGAGAGGGAAAGAATTCTAGAAAGAGACTGGTGAGGGGAACATGGCTAACAGTCAGAAAAGAAGTCAAATCTTGGAAGGAAATTAAGAAAGAAAAGGAACTTGGTTAGTTCAAAGACATATTCTCCAGCTTCTAGGCTCTTCCGGTGACACAGCTGAGAGTTTGGGGAGGGGAGGGATTCCACTCAAATTGCAATTCATTGAACGTACACTTATTAAGCACCTAACTCTTCCAATCACTGTTCCTGGGCTGGGGATTGATTTAGCAAGACAAACAGAAATTGATATGAAAAGTTGCATGCTGTTGTGATTTAGGTCTAGAAGGTTCCCCCCGAAACCTCATGTGTTCAGAGGTAAGGTTTTTGTAAAGTGATTGGATCACATGGCCTTCACCAGTGGATTCATGCTGCTGGGCTTGCTGGCTCAGTGTGCTACTGGGTCTGGTTGGAAGAGGCAGGTCACTGGGCAGAGGGCCTGGAAAGGTGAGTCTGCCTTCTGGCTCCTCCCTTGTTTCCTTGCTTCCTGGCCACTACGCCATGAGTCTCTTTCTTTTGCCTTGGAGCCAGACATCCTTGGACCATAACTGTGAGCCAAGATAACGCTCTCCTCCTTCAAATTGTGAGTGTTATTCACTGTGTCTCAGTGACAAGAAAGTGGCTAAGACATCTATTAATGAATGAGGTGTGAGTTCAGCCCCATTACCTGAAGATGACAATCTGCCTTCTGTACCTGTAGGCTCCACACACAAGAATTCAACCAACCACAGATGAAATATATTTGAAAATAACATTGGCTTCTGTACAGAAGTATGAAACCTTTTTTTTTCTTGTCATTTTTATCCCCTAAACAGTAAGTATCACAACTATTTACATGGCACTTACATTATATTTGGTATTATAAGTAATCTAGAAATGATTTAAAGTATAAGGGAGGATGTGCCTAGGTTATACCTAAATACTGTGCCAGAGAATGACTGTGTATGACCTGAACTACCTTTATATTACAAATGGCCTTGACTACCTTGACAAGTTATAATTTGAGGTTAGGGGCTATATCCTGCATTCTTTTAATGCACAGAAAGAAACTGGTGCCAGGCCCATACTGGCATTTTACAAACATGCAGTTAGCATTGGGTTATTACCTTCTGAGGAAACGTGCCCCTGTATGAGCCACCTCAGTGGTGACTTTTCAGGCTGCACTCTCAGCATGCAGTGCTCCAGATGTGCAGATCACACCTCTCACTTGCACTACGGAAAAGGTTTTAAGGTGCTGTTGTCAACAGCATCACCTTAACTTTGGCTTGAACTTAGCTCCGTACTCTGGAAGCTTATACTCAATTGACCTTTAAGCCAATCTAGAACTCCTCCTGAGTGGGCAGGAGAGCTCAGGCCAGGTGTCCGGGGCATTTTTTCCTACCTGGCCACCAAGCACCTCATATTTCTCAGCACCACCCCCTCCTTCCCAGCACCTGCTTGTCGATGGGGATATGCACAGAAAATGATGCCACAGGGTGGTTCAGACGAATCCAATCTCCTCTGAGAAGAGGAGAAGACTCCAGTTGGGGTGGAAGTGGGATCTGGGTATTACTTTTTACTTTTCCTGACCTGGGAGGGTGGGAGCTCTTCAGACTATACGGCAGCACCGCCCAGCCAGAAGGACAATGCAAAACATGTAAGTAATTTTTCCAGTCATCGTATTACAAAAGTAAGAGGAGAAAGAGAAATTAACTTCAATAAGGCATTTTGTTTAGTCCAACAGATCCAAAATGCCATTTCAATGTGAAATAAAGATAAAAATGTCTAATAAGCTACTTTAGATCCTTTTCTTCACACATCTTCAAAATTCAGCAGGTCTAAACTTACAGCACATCCCGCTTCCAACTAGCCACGCCTTGAGTGCTTAACATCCTCCTGTGGAGATGGCACCACGCAGCATGGCTCTAAGGGACTCAGAGGAATCTCTGAGGACACTGGGTGATGGTTTCAAAGTGAACTTTTCTGCATAAATTGCAAGAAACGAAAGTTGTAATAACTAAGAAATCAAACATGGGAAAATGTTTGTTTGCTACATAAATTACTTCAACACTACAATGTTCATGCTAAAACTTTTCCTTCTATTAAAGTACTTAAACCTTAGTATCTGCACGAGAAAGTGCCAAAGTGGTGGGAAAATTTAAACCTGTAGCCTACAAGCACATGAATGATCCCAGCACAGAATTAAGTAGGAGGCAAGAAACTTCATGCTTCTAGGACAATTCAGCCTGACCAAAGTACTCCTTGGGTCAGCCTGATACTTCTTGGTCTTTGTTTACAAGGATAAAATGACAGCCCTATAAAGAGACACAGAAATAGAATCTTGGTTTCCACCCCACAAGCCTGAAGTTTTTGTCAGTCTGCTTGGACACTAACAAACAACTGCCCATGTCCTTAGTTTTTAGTGGTATCTATTTATTGACTACAATTATGAGGCAAGTGCTATTTCATGGGCTGCAATTTCCCTACCACATATTTGTGTTTTCCGAATATACATGAACAATACTGTAATGAGTAAAATAAAAACACAAATGAGTTCCTAGTAACTATATCTACTTGGTATTTTCCCAGTCAATGAAGATGAAATTGCTTGTTGCTAAAATGTAGTCGTTCAGTGTCACAAATCAGTATTTGTGGAACTCGTTACATTAGATCACTGTTTTGCCCTTCTTTGAGCGATATGGTTTGCTGTCAGCCAGGATTCTCCTAGATGAGATCTTCCCATTGCTTATTATTGAGTTAATGGTCTCTTGTTAAGAAAGGTTGAGTTTTAGAACCAACTACATGCTGAGTTTAATTGCTCAATGGTAATACATTCAGCAGAGATGATTTCATTATATAGCACAGACTGGCTACTTTGCAGCATTTCCTGAGGCATAATAAGCTTTTACCATAAAAACCAAATCAACATTAACCTGCAAAGTTGTCACTTTATATCCACTGCCAAGGGAAAAAGATAAAAAGAAAACAACAAAGTGAGATAAAGTAAACCTTTATCAAGAACTGGACCAAAACAATGATCAAACCAGTTCTCTCCATCCCTTTGAGGCAATCTGATTTGTAAGCTGAGGCTTCAAAGTATATTTTATTTAATTGCTAAGGGCAAAAGAGCAGTGGGAGTTTTAAAGTAAGCTTTTTATGGTGCTGGCTTGCTCCGCTTTTGGAGCACATTGAAATAACAATCTTTTAAAGTTAGTGTTTTCAAGCTGGTCTCATAATCCCATCAGCTCTACTTCCTTTTAACTGCATCAAGAGTAAACTTGTAGAAGAGAGAAAAAAAAAATCGTCTTGACAAACAGGTGAAAAAAGCATTCAAGTTTCAAAGCTGGCTAGTAGACAGTGGCCAGCAAAATCCCTCTGTATTTTCAAGCAAACACAAGGCAGAGCAACGTTTTCTTTACACCTTTTACAAACAGTCTGTTTAAACAAGGCATACACAATGCTTTCTTCCCAGTTTCTAAAAGCTGAGCATTGTTGTATGTTTAATTACACTCCTAAATCCTAAAGAATAAAAACAGCCAGCTAGGTAGTGACTGTTTGATCTGCGGATCTTGGATGGAGAAGTGTGTGCAAAGCAAACCAGCCCAGGCTCATGTTTCTGGGTTCCTCCAGCAGAGCCCACAGCTCATGGCTTAGCAGAGCCAAACTCCTCTTCTTGGCTGGAGGGTGGTAAGGAGTAGCAGCACACACCAGTTGCATTCATAAGGAAACAATCTTCCTGCCCACCCAGCACTATATTTAGAGCCATCTCTTGGCAATGCAAACTTATATTTCTGGGCTTTCTGCCACTCAGACAAAAAAAAAAAAAAAAAAAAGACAAGAAAAACTGGTTTGGTTCCAGTGCTGAGCCCAAACAACAAAAGTTAAATGTGTCATTCCCCATTGATGCCTTTCAGTGTCAAACATCACTCCTTCTTCAAAAGCAGTCAACACTGGATATGGCTCTGAAGAATGCTTTTCTTCTCCCAATTTTAATGAGTAAAACGTGTGCCACTCCCTAAGGGATGCTTTGTAAAAGAGAAGGAAATGAAGTGAATTTCTCTGAAAAGGACAGAAGGTTTTGAAATTTAAAAACCAATATCGTCCACTCGGGGCTGTTGACTTGCCCAAACATGGTGACCCTGTAGAGAAAGTTAAATCCAAAGGCCAACTACAGAGTTGATGGGAGGAGAACACACAACGTGTGCTAAATCACTGGGCTTCATCTGTCCCCAAATGCAGACCCTGTGAGGAGCTCTTCCAGGCATCTTGCCCCCTACCATCTGGGGAAACCATGCTTCTTCCCGGGAGGAGTCAGCAGAAACAGACATCAGTACTTGCAGTCTGAACAAAGACTGGTGGTTGCAGGGCTTCCTGACCCTGGTTCCAAACTGTGGAAGGACACCCCCCATCAGAAACTAGTGGAACAGTGTTCCCCCGTCCACTCTCAAACCTAACGGGCTCTTCTCCATTTTCTTCTTCTAGTGTTTTTTCTTATAATCATGTCTTCTGAACTAATTTCAACAATTCTTTTAGTTCAATATCCTGTGGTGGTGCTGACTGATTAGAAATGCAGTAGAACAACTAGAAGACAGCCAAGATTTACCATAAATGCAACATCAAGCAGGATGGCCACTTGGTGATTAAAGAATTTCCTTCACATTGGTACACACTGTCACCTTTAACTATTTAACAAATACAGAAAAAGAAAGAACAAAAATAACTGCAGCCCTGTAGCCATTCTCCCATGCTAAAAACACAACAGAAAACATGAGTATTACCATATTTTCAAAAACCCCTTCACAAAAAAATTTTAATACTAAATGGTGTGCGTATATGCATGCAGAACAACTTCATTTGACGTGAAACACGAACATTTCTGAAAGACTCGGAATAGTTCTACTGATTGTAGTTTGGGATTTTATAAATGAGTCACTGTAAAAGGAAATTCACTTGTAGCAAAAAAAAAAAAAAATTTTTTTTTTTTCAATAGCCAAGTCTCAAAGAGTGTTCACCAGTTCTCTTCCTTCTAGGCTGCTATGGCTGGGTAAGTGTCCTCCCAAGGCCCATGCAGCAAAGGCTTTGTGTCCAGGGTGGTACTATTAGCAGATACCATGGTATTATATATTTCAAGAGATAGGGCCTTATGGGAGGCTCCCGGGTCACTGGGGGCACACCCACCATGGAGACTGTGGGACTCCAGCCTCTTCCCTTTCCCTTTTGTTTCCTGGCTGATGAGGGGAGCTTGTTTGCTCTGCCTCCTATTCCCACTGTGATGTGCTACCTTACCAAGTGATGGGGCCAATCAGTTATGGACAGGAAACTCCAAAACTGTGAGCTTTCAAAATCAACCTTTTCTAAGTAATTATATCTCAAGTATTTTGTTATAGTATCTCAAAGCTGACTGACACAGGTCCAGGGTTGGATTGTAAACTCTTCTCCCCTGGAGTTAGATATGACTAGAAATTATTCTTGGTTCTAGGCAGAATCTGGGCATCTGCACTGCTTACCTGTTTCATGGGTAATTCTTGTATGCACTCAATCATGAAAGCCACAGTGTAACAGGAGAGGGATTTACCTATGTTCAAAATTCAGTCCCACTACAAGTATTTTAGGAAAAAAAAAAGAAATGCACACACAAGAACCTCAAATAGCATGATCATATAACAAAATGTAGCTGAAAAGCTATCAAATCACTGGGGCCCCTCCAAGAATTTGTTTTGCTGCATCAGAAGCCCAAGTCTTTGGGTACTGAGAGAAATATTCCAGGGCAAGTATCTCACTCTTGCCAAGGACAACCAAAATTTCTTTGTACCCAGATACATGAACTCATGAGTTTCTACTATAATGATGCTGTTATTTATCATTCAGTTACTGCTTACTATGCACCAGGGGATGGTATTGGGTAAAAATTCAATTTCATCTTATTTCACACTAACCCCACAAGAAGGTGTTATTACCATTTCCATTTTATGGATGCAGCAATTCAGACAATAAATGATACATGCTGTCACATGCTTATGAATATCAGTGAAGATACTGGAGAATAAAGAGGTTCACATATTGCCACATAATATGGAGGAAAACTGAGGCACAAGCAGTTTTAAGCAATTTCCTTATATCCTCTTTTAGGTATCACATACCTACTTCTTTGGAGTTCACTTGGTTTAACAGCCTGAAGAACCTGTCTTCTTGGGCTGGAGATGTAGCTCAGCGATGGAGCACTTTTTCTAGTGTCTACAAAAGCTTAGGTTCAATCCCCAACATGGCCAAGAATGAAAAAGAAAAAGGAACTGCCTTATTAATAGTAGACCATGTGGTGGCGCACGCCTTTAATCCCAGCACTCGGAGGTTGAGGTAGGTGGAGCGTTGTGAGTTCAAGGCCGGCCTGAGCTACATAGTGTGACCCTGCCTCACAAAACTAGGGCTGGGAGTTTGGCTCAGTGGTTTAAGTGCCTGTCTGGCAGGTGTGAGGCTGTGAGTTCGATCCCCGGTGCGGAAAAAAAAAAAATAGTAGACCATGATGTATAATTTTGACAAATAAAGATTATTAAATTTTGAAAAGCTTAGGCATCATAAAGAATTCACTTCTCTGTCTCAGCTTAAACAGTATCCATTCAATGATTCACTGACAATTACAATGCAAGACGGGACAGCTGTAGTCGCTGCCCTCTCTAGGCCAACAGTCCAGCTAGGCATACAGGCATCTAAACAACAAGAACGTGTGCTAAAGAGTAGTATGGGACAAGTGAATACTGTATCTTAAAATACACGGTGCCTTAGATGCAATAAAATATTGTATACTACACAGTATTTTACATTTTACAAATGAAAACACTGTACCTTACAGAATCTGAGTCTTGCCCAAGGTCACATGAGTCTATGTTTTCTTAACTCTGAAGTTTATGCTCTAACTTGGTACACTACAGTGCCTCATACCTCACAGAAAGAACATATTCTAAAAACATTCATTCATTCAGTACTCAGCATCTGAGTTAGTTCCCACACCGGGAATGCTGGGGTTACAGACATGAGTAATTCAGTTTTTTAAATTGCTAATTAGGGGCTATGGGTATCTAATCAGCTAACTAGAGTGTTCGGCTTCACAGACTTTTGAAAGCTCCTGAAGTAATGCTTTGTTTAATGCTGATCTTTCTTTTAAGGACCATCACTTTCCACAAAGGGCCATTTTTTTCACTAGCAAAATACCTCACTCCTACATACCAACACCTGCTTTAGAATGGGTGTGTACTATCTAAATCAACATTCTGGTGCAGCAGACATATTTTAAGCTGGTCCCCAGTGATCCTCACCTCCGACTACTCATACCCTTGTGCAACACTCTCATGCCCTCCGCATGAGTATCGGAGGGATCTGTGACTTGCTTGTAACCAACAGAATACAGCATAGGTGTAGGGTATCATTCTTGTGACTAGGCTACATGAGACTGTAGCTTCCATCTTGCAGATTCAGGCTGGTCTTGAACTCACTGGGTAGGTCAGGCTGGTCTCAAACTCTCAGTGATCCTCCTGCCTCAGCCTTCTGAGTACTGGGATTACAGGTGTGCACCACCGTGTCCAGCCAACTTGATAGCATTGATGAAGCAAGTTGTCTGGTTGAGGAGAGCTACATAGCAAGAAACTGAAGGCTGCCAACAACCATGGAAGTGAGGCTTTCGGACAAAATCCCAACCTTGAGCAATGCCTTAAATTTAGCTTTGTGAGGGAAGCCCTGAGCAGATAACCCAAGCAAACCATGGCCAGATTCCTGACTCACAGAAACCAGGAGATAATCAGTATGTCTTCTTTTGAGTTGCTAAGTGGGTGACAATCTGTTGCTCTGAAACAGATAATATACTCGCGGTTTTGGTTTAAATGTACCAGGTTCCCCCAAATTCATGTTGGACCCTAAGACCCAATATAGTAACATTAAGAGATAGGTCCTTCAGGAGGTGATCTGTGAGGCAAACCTCACATGAAAGGGATCAGTTCTTCTACAAAAAGGTTTGAAGAACTAGTTAAATTGTTTTGGCCTCTACTCTTCTACCATGTAGGGGTACATTAACAAGCAGCCATCTTGCAAGTGAACAGCAATCTTTAGGCACCGAATGCTGGCACCTTACTCTTGAATTTCTCAGCCTCAGCCTCTGAGAATTAAATTTCTATTCCTAAAACTTACCCAGTCTCAGGTATTTTGCAACAGCAGCACAAATTGATTAAGACACTTAGTTAAAAGGTAAATATCTTTGTTTCATAGAGGTATGTGGGGCTCTCAAACTGTCAATACTAAAAATATACACTGCAAATTAAATTTCTTAGAACATAAAAATATTTGCTACCATTTCCTGAGTACCTACTAAGGGCCAGGTAAATTCTAATATATAGTAGAGAAATTATGGCCACATTTACAAGCAACAATTCGTTAGTAGAGCCACTATATAGAGAAGAAATATTAAATGATTATTTCAGTTAGCAAGTTAGAAAAAAAAACTTAGTGGACCTTACTATTTTCTTGTCCACCTGAGGCAGGAGATTAGGGCATGGCGAACCACCTGTGCAAAACGATATGACCTGTCAATCACAGAAAGGACACATGCACAAAACAGCTTCCAACCTCTGCACCTGATACCAATCAGTGAACGCTATCTTCAATTCTTGTTGCTTAAGGTCAAGCAGGTTTTTGATGGGATGGTCTAATGTGACATCAGAATAGAGGGGGCATACAGAACCTGGCAGCCATTAAGCCTGTGGCCTCTGTGAGTCTTTTCACAGGCCCACTCTGCACTCTGCAGAGTGCTCTTCTTCTCTATTTCTTTTTCTACCTTAAATGGCCTGCACTCGCTCAGCAGAGCACTTCTTTCCAGAGTACTTCTCCACACTTTTCTTACCTTTAATAAATGCAAAACCTATGTTTTTAGTGAAAATGGCCATACTCCCAAACTATTATACAGATTTAACGCAATCCTGATCACCTCACAGATCTAGAGTAAATATTTCTATAATTCATCTGAACCAGAAAAGTCTCTAGAATAGCAAAAGTAGTTCTGGGCAATGAAGGCAAGGCAGGGGGAATCATAATCCCTGATTTGAAATTATCCTACAAAGTTACTGTGATAAAATCAGCATGGTACTGGCAAACAAAACAGATCTAAGGATCAGTGAAACAGATTAGAACATGTAGACACAACTCCAAACACACTCAGTCACCTTATCTTTGACAAAGGGGCCATTTTCACCAGAAGAAAGCCTCTTTAATGAATGGTGCTGGAAAAACTGGCTTTTCATGTGCTGAAGACTAAAACTAGACCCATGTCTATCACCATGCACTAAACTGAAGTCAAAATGGATCAAAGATTTAAATATTAAAACAGAAACCCTGTTATCTACTGGAAGAGAAAGTAGGTAGAAATCTTGAAGACACAGGTGTAGGCAGACAGTTCACGAAAGAAGCCCAGACTACATGGGAAATACTTCAAAGAATTCACAATGGGAATCTCATCTTATTAAAAAGCTTTTGCAACTCAAAAGAAATCACCAACATAGTGAAGAGAAAACCCAAAAATTGGAAAAAAAATTTTAACTAACTGCCCATCAGACAAAGGATTTCCATCTAGAACATATAAAGAAGTATAAAATATTAGGTCCCCTAATTCAAAGATCCAATCCAAAAATGGGCATCTGAGATGAACACACACTTCTCAGATGAAGAAATACCAATGGAAAATAAACACATGAAAGAATGTTCAACATCACTGGTCATTCAAGAGATGCAAATTAAAACACTGAGATTCCATTTCACCCCCAAAAGAATGGCTATCATCAAGAAATCAATCAATAACAAATGTTTGGAGGGGCTATGGGGAAAAAGAAATGCTTCTCCATTTTTGGTGAGAGTATAGACTGGTACAACCACTGTGGAAATCAATGTGGAGATTTCTCAAAAAACTAGGATTAGAGGTCCCATTCCATTCAGCTATTCCCCTTCTGGGTGTCTTCCCAGAATTAAAAATGTCATACCACAGCAATACATGTGCACCCATGTTTATAGCAGCAAATTTGTATTAGCCAAATCTTGGAAACAACCCAAATGCCCACCAACCAAGGAATGGATAAAAAAGATGTAGTATTTTCAGGGAATAGAGTACTACCAAGCCATAAAGAAAGATAAACTTGACACTTATAGGTAAATGGATGCAACTTGAGACCATCCTCATAAGTGAAGTAAATCAGATTCACATGCATAAACATCATATTGTCTCCCTAGTGTGAGAAGCTGAAAGAGTAAGTAAAAGTCTAAAATGTACAATAGAAGCTGGGCATGGTGGCACACGCGTTTATTCCCAGCACTCGGGAGGCTGAGGTAGGTGGAGCACTGTCAATTCGAGGCTGGCTTGGGCTACAACATGAGCAAGGCCATCATGAATTACATAGTGTGACCCTGCATTGAAAAAAATAGGGCTGGGAGTTTGGCTCAGTGGCTTAAGCGCCTGCTTGGCAGGCATGAGGTTATGAGTTCAATCCCCAGTACTGACAAAAAAAATAAAATAAAATGTACAATAGATATTGTAAAATAGGAAGAAATTATTCAAAAGGAAAAAGGATGGGTGAAAGGAAAAAGGGCAGTAGGGAAAAGTAGAAAAAAATGCAAGTCAGTGATAGTGTCTCTTAGTTAAAAAGGAAGGTTTGTGCTAATATCAATTGGAGAAATTTTTATGACCTGAGCAACCACTTTAAAGATAACAACATGTAATTTATTAACTATTGTCATTGTCCTATTATCTTGATATGTAATTTTTTTTTCTTTTTTTGAGACAGGATCTCTCTATGTCGTTCAGATTGGCCTTGAGCTCACATTGTAACACAGGCTGGTCTCAAAATCACAGTGACCTTCCCGCCTCAGCCTCCCAAGTGTTGGGACTACAGGCAGACTCACTATATTTTTCACTTGTCCAATTCTTTGAATAGGACAAGAGCCTGGAAAGGACCCCTGGGAAAAGACCACGGCACCCCAGTACCCCACTAACACAACTATCACTTTTTTATCGTTTTTTTCTATAACAGGCCACTTCTGCTACTACTACTATTATTCTAGTTGGTCTTTATCACCTGTGACCCACTTCGCTGCGCAGTGACTGATCTGAGGTTGCTATTCCATCTAAGCTGGGCCAACACACACCCTTTTTCAGGATTTTATTTTTGTGTGGGCAGGAGTGAGCGATGGAAGAGCTTCGAGTTGTAAGGCAGGGCGAGTCAAGCGTGACCTCTCAATGGCCACATCCTCCCTGTGTGTGCAGGGCCATTGTCCTGGGGATGAAGCTGTTCTTCTGGGTGAGACGATGCTATCAATACTCAGAAGGAAGCAGAGACCCACAGGAAGAGTCTGGTTCTCTTTGGTCGCTGTGTGGTTCCAGAGGTCCGGGCGCAGCCTGCCTTTCCTCATATCACAGCAGCCTCCGCACAGCTCCCTCTGGGATCCAAGCAAGCAATGTACTGATGGTTACCTCCAGTCAAAACAGACTGTTTAACACAATTTCCTCATCTGTGTGACTGATATTTTGAAATGTTTGGCTCTCTCATATGTGTTTAAAAGCTATCTTAAAATCATTATTACATTCCTAAAGCTCATCACAGTTGACTGCTATATCCCCAAATGTCTATCATACAGAATTACTTCAAGGACCCAGGAATTTACAGAGGCTTAATTTTAAGGAATTTGACCTTTGTTTTAAGGATTCCTCACAAACCTGTCATTTATTAAAGACCTATAATTAACTTGGTTAATACATAATTCACAATAATTAAGAACAGTTTATTTCACCCATAAAAGTGTTCATTGTTTACTGCTAATTATAACCACACTGAAGCACATGGTCATCAATGTTAACACGACTTTAAAACTTTGAATTTATTCACCTATATTCTGGTACTCTGGTTTGACAATTTCATGTCTAGACTATGTAATAACTGCAACACACAAGAATAAATTAAAATGTACTACGTTATCAATAAAGTAATCTTATTTTTCTACTTGTATGACTTTTAATCATAAAATAAATAATGTGTGTTAAAGGAAACATACAGAAAAACAAAACAATCATTCATATTTTATGTCTGACATTGGGTATAAGCAATGACCTTGAATTAGTAATTTTTTTTTTTTTTTTTTTTTGCAGCACCGGGGATCAAACTCACAACCTCACGCCTGCCACACAGGTGCTTAAGCCACTGAGCCAAACTCCCAGCCCTAGTTTTTTGAGGCAGGGTCGCACTGTGTAGCTCAGGCCGGCCTTGCACTCGCGTTGTAGCCCAGGCCGGCCTCGAACTCACAACGCTCCTCCTACCTCAGCCTCCCGAGTGCTGGGATTAAAGGCGTGCACCACCACACCTGGCTTGTTTTGTTGTTTTTTGAAATAGGGTGTCACTTTATAGTCTAGGCTGTCCTTGAACTCACTATGTAGCCCACGCTGGCCTCAAACTCACAGTGATCCTCCTGCCTCAGCCTGCCTCAGTTTGGAATTACAGGCTTACACCACCACGCCTGGAAAATTAGTAATTCTTGGTCTAATTTTTATAAACTTACTGATTCTAAGCAGTTAAAATCTAATGACCCCTCCCCAAAACAGTCCTTAATACATCGATCTGCACCTCTGGGTTCTCTAACAACTATGTTTACAAAGAAATTCTACTTCCTTCTACTCAGCCTTTTTATTACATGTCTTTAATACCACCTTTTCCTGAAAATCTTCTGGAACCAGAGTCATCACTTTTCCTAGGGCTTCCTTTACATATAGTCTAAATTTTAAGAAGCTGGGTGTGATGCCTGTAATCCCAGTACTCAGGAGGCTGAAGTGGGAGGATCACACAAGTTCAAGGCCAGCCTAACTACATAACAAGACTCTGTCTCAAAAACACAACCACAAAAAAAAAACAACTTTTTTTAAAGAAAACGTGAGTCTACTAATCACCTAGTACTTTAGAAGAAACTAAACTGGCTTCCCTGCAGCTTTCTTGGACAGGTTAGCTTGCTTGAAATCTCTATAGCAACACAATTGCACAGATATCTTTGGAATAAATAAACTGTGTCAAATCAAGCAGAGATTGTGGCCCAGGGCATGTGTGTTGCAACACAACCTTTGAATATAGATTACGTAGCAGCTGCAGGAGAGAATGAGGAGAAAACACTGTCTTAGAGACAGTTTTCAGAAACATTTACTAAGACTGAAAACAAACAGTGGGTAAGTGTGATTACTACCTACATGTTAGAAGTGATGCTTTAATACTAAGAAACAAACCCCTGCTACAAAATCATCTGGAAATTCCTCCTTCCAGATGCCTTAAAAAATAAGGCTTCATATAGTATATCCTTTTAAGTCTATCTCCCATAGGTAAATCACCCTCAAGTAGGAATACAAAAATTAATCTAGAAAAACTAGCTTGCTTTCAGCATGAGTTGGACAGCAATAAATTATTGTACTTCACACCTTTCTCAGCATTCCACACAAACACAAAAAAGGTTCGTTCTCACCAACAATAATCCATACTCATTTTCATTTTTTTTTTTTTTGAGTGGATGCCAAAGTTTGCTTTGAGCCAAATACTGATTCTCATTGAGTCTCCTGTACTAATACAATATGTTTAATGGGAAAGGATGGGGTGGTAACTTGAGGCCCAGTGTTTTGCTTTTAATGTTTTTGTTCTGTTTTGCAACTTTAATGACAAAATAACTTTGACTACACAAGGCTGACACTAAGCATCACAGTCTGAAATACATTCCGCCCATGGTGTATCCCCATCAGTTCATACTGACTCACGAAAGGTAACTGTTAACATCTCATCCCAATCCAGATGTCATGTGAGTGGTTGAAGTGGGTCATGGGGGAATATTTACACCAGGGAAATCAGCAAATTAGACAAATAAGAGCTTCAATGTTCTTCCGGAGGACAGCTGTTTCTAAACATTTATCAGCATACCACTGGTTTCAGCCATTCCTTCAGTCGTTTAACAGATATTTATTGAAACCTAACATGTGCTACCTAGATCTTATAGTAAGCCCTAAGAATACACAAATGTCTCAATTGTAAAACAATTTAGTTCACTAAAATGTGTGAACCAGAAAAACACACTCTAAACTATTATCTTTGTCAGTTGAGTTAGATGATCCATGATGATGCTAACATCTTATTTCCTTTTTTTTTTTTATCTCTTTACTGTTTATTCTACCTTTAGCTGCTTAAAAAAAATCCTTTATGTATATACAGGGTTACATCAGACATCATCATATTCTTATTTGATGGGTGTATCCATCAAACACAATCTAGTAAACTCAAGAGGAAAAGGAAAGGCTACTGTTATTTAGACATATTTTTGCTTACTGTGCATACTCTTCTAACATTCCAAGATTCCTTTTAAAATTAAGAAAATTTCTTTCAGCCGTTATTTTAGAGTAGGTCTGCTGGAGACAAATTCTCTTAATTTACCTTTATCTGAGAATGTCTTGATTTGCAATTCATTACTTCAGGATATTTCCTCTGAGTAGCGATGCTGGATTGACAGTTCTTTTCTTTCAGCACATGAAAAATATTTTGCTATTTTTTGCTTCTATGGTTTCTCAGCAGTAACGACCTATTCCTTGCTGATCCTTTCTTCTTTTTCATTTGTTTTAAGCAAGCTCATAATTGCTCATTGAAGCATTTTTTTATCATGGTTCCTTTAAGATCTGTCAGACAGTTCTAACATCTGTCATTTTAGTGTTGGCTTGTACTGATTACTTTTTCATACAGTCTGAGATGTTGGTTTTTTGTATTATGAATGATTTTGAAATGAAACCTGGACATTTTTGTGTTATGTTTTCAGACTGTGAATGTCATTTAAAATTCTTTTTTTAACTGGCTTTTAGAGACATGCCTCTGGCAAAAGAAAGTGTGTCGGGGGTGTTGTCTCATTTCTGCAAGGAGTGCATGGAAGTCCAGGTTTCCTACCTAGGTCTGCTAACAGCCGAGGTGTGGGGCTCCCTGTGACTGCTGGTGGGACAGAGAGTTCTCCACAGTCACCATGAAAATAAGGGGTCTCACTGGTCAATTGGGATGAAAATTCAAGCCCTTACTTGCTCTTCTCTGAAGCAACTCCAGCAGCAGAGTTGGGACACCCCCTCATTGCTTCACAAGGGTAGAGTCTAGGCTCCCCACCTGGTCTCTGCTGGCATGGGGAGAGGTGGGCCCGTATGGTTTTCCATCCACCTGGAGTAGAGTAGTCATTATCTGAAAGTTTTTGTCTTGCTAGGCTGCATCTTTTGGTTAGGAGAGCTTTCTTGGAGTTTTTAGGGTCTATGCTATTGGCATTGCCAGTTGGCCAGTATCTCCAGCTCCAACAATATAGGAAGCAAAATGAAAACCTAAGAATTCACTGTGTCTACTCAGTTCTTAGCCAGTCTGCCTTTTGGGCTAAGTCTTTCTGCTTGTTTTATATATAATGTCCAGAGATTTCAGTTGTATTCTTAAGAAAAACAATAGGGAAAAGTATACTCATTCAATCTTCCAAATATGGAAGTCTTCCCACTTAGTATTTTTAACTACCTTGTTAGCTTAGAAATTTAAAGAAAACCCGCAAATCAGTAGATGTTCTTCTTGTAATTATACATCATAAAATATCTCGCTGTTAAAGACACAATTCGGCTTTGATCAACTACAAAGAATTTACTGGTAATGTATATAAAGATCATGGGTTTTGTGATTTGGTTTCATTCTCTAGTTACACGACATAGAATAGTTTTAAAATTAGATTACTTCCACTTAAAGTAGGACATAAGCACAATGCTAATGGCTGGCCACTCTGTTAGTCTGATTTTGCTACATTTACAAGGGAGGCATCTGAGATACCTTGTGAAGGTGTTTGAAGGTGAAATGGATGATAAAGGTATTTTCCACAAGTTATTTTTCAGTGTGTATAGAACAGACTTGTAGACCTATACACACTGTACTCAGGTAGGGCCAAGCATAAATTAGGTAATTCTAGAATGGTAATCATTACTTAAGTTGAATACCCCAAGTAAAACATTTGCTGAAAAGATTTTTCTTTAGTTTGCTTCTTGATTTACTCAAGGTGTGACAAAAAGAAGAGGGTGGAAAAAAGTAAGAAAAAATGCCACATACACAATAATAAAAAATACAGTTCTTTTAACATGTATCATTTTGGAAAGTTCTAGAGTAAAGTGGCAAGTGATCAAAATTTTTTCTAATATGTAGATATTGTCTTTGATGGGAAACTGCATTGAATTATTTTTCTTCCTTTGGGGGAAAATACAGTACAAAGGGTAAAAGGCTTTGGCAAGATGAATGAATATTTATCTCAATGTTAAAAAATAGTTCATAAAGTTTGTTTTAAGACTTGTATCATTTGTATTGTATGCATAAATTTTCAAATTTTTTTAACTTCACAGCTCAAAATAATTGTTCCATGTAATCTCTGTAACCACCATTTTTATTAGCTATTCAGTGGGCCTTTGGGCATTGTATCATAGTTCTGTAAATGAGCCATTATTGCTCAATATGTAGTTCACTTGCAATATTTCTCTTTTATAAATAGCATGAGTGACAAGAGTTTTTTGTATATAGTTTCCACTCTCCCACTATTTGAAATTATTTAAGCAAGATTCCTCAAGGTAGAATTATTAAATCAATGGTTTTTATGACTCCTAAGAACTAAATTCCTTCTCAGCAAAGTTGTAAAGCTTTGTAATGCCACTGTCAATGTATGAGAATAGCTTGTCAGCACTCCCTCAGCAAATCACTGTCATTAAGGGGCGGGGGCTGTGTGCTTGCCTAGCATGTGTGAGGACCTGCATTCAGTCTCCAACACTGAAGAAAAAAATGAGAGGAAAAGGAGGGAAGGAGGGGAGGGAGGGAAGCAGGGGAGGGAAGCAGGGGAGGTAGGAGAAAGGGCAATTTTAGAGTTGAAATACTCATTTTGAATTGTCTTTATTTCTTATCTTTATTTCTTTGATGAATTGTCTGTTGTTGACCTTTGCCATTCATTCTCTGAGATTTGGGAGATTTTTAAAACAGCAGTTTCAATGAGTTCCTTATAATAACAAAATTAACAACCTGAAAATTATTTTCCAAATCAATCATTTTAAATATTTGTTAGTGTAATAAGGTTATAATTTTATATAGTTAAAGCAGCTGATTCTTTGTGATTTCTTCAGTTTATTCTAGATTCCTGAACTCATTTCTTTTTATATTTAGGAATTTTTTTTTACTTTCCATGTTTGTTTGAGAAGGACAGAGTGTTTTTTTTTTTTTTTTTTTTGAAAATTGCAAAGAATTCATCCCATCAGAAATTTCTAAGTAAGAGATTCCAATAGCAGAATAAGATCAGGATGGTACAGGTAGGGCTAGAAAAGAGAAGACACCCTGTGAAGACTTGGAACCTGACTGCTTATGTGGGCAAGGGGAGAACAATGGCATCTGGATGGAGCTGAATGTTGTCCCCAAAAGATATGTCCACATTTTAAGCCAAACACCTGTGAATGTGACCTTATTCCAAAAAGAGGTCTCTGCAGATGGATGAGAAGAGATCATTCTGGACTGTCTGTCTGGACTTTAAATCAAATGACAAATGTCCTTATAAGAGGAAGCCAGAGGGATATCTAAGACAAACAGAAGACACGGAAAAGACAAGGTGGCAACATGGAAGCCACGGCAGAGATCGGAGGGTACTGTCCTAAGTCAAGGAGTGCTGACAGCCACTATAGGCTGAGGGAGGGAAACAGTGGATTCCCTCTCTCAGTCCCTCACAGGAAGCACAATGCTGACACAGTTTGGACTTTTGCACTTCAGAAATAAGAGAGAATACACTTCTGTTAAGTGAGCCAACATTTCCTAATCTGTTTCAGTAGCCCTAAGAATCTACAATCTTCCCACAAAACAGACAAGTCTAGAAGACAGCTGATTCAGAGAGGAGTGCTTAGAAACTGATCACTACATTTATATAGCTTGTAGACAGATTACAGCACACAGGGTTAAAAGACAAGATCCTTTTCCTTTCCATGCCTCAGCTCACTATTATTAGTCTTGTCTAGGTTGTGAGTCTCAAGAGGTTGCTTAAATATTCTTGGTCCCCAAATCTAGAGATTCTGATTCACGTGGTCTGGGGTAGGGCTCAGGAATTCAATTTCAAAAACATTCCAGGTGAGTCTGATGCAGGTGGTGCCAGGTGATCCCCTAATGGTAAGGGTCAGTAAACTTTCTTCAGTAAAGAGCCAGATAGTAAACATTTTGGGTTTTGGGGCCAAGAGTTTTACAAATATTCAACTCTAACTATTGTAGCATCAAAGCAATTCATTGACAAATGATTGTGGCTGTTTTAATAAAATTTTATAGATAACAAAATTTGAAGTCTCTACATTTTTCACATCATGAAATATTCTTTTGATTCCCCCCACCCCAACCATTTAATGATGTGCAACAAAACAGGTGAGGAGTCAGAGTTGGCTGATGGGTCATAGTTTGCCAACCCAAGCTTTACTATGTTGCAGTTTGCAAACTGATGCTTTTAAGTGTTAGAGCTGAGATTTTTCAAGTCAGTGACATGCCATGAAACAGCAGGAGCGAGAGGAGCAAGGGACCAGCTGATGCACTGGGATAACCCTCAGCACACTGGCAGTCTCTTCTGAAACAGCAGCCCATGTGCCATCACATGTATGAAAGGGTGTCCACTCCTGGTGACAGGGCCCTTGGAGCATTCTGTGGGCTTAACAATAAACTGAGGGCCATCATGCCAGTGTAGTGAGTGGTAAACTCAGTTATAGACTGCAGTCTGGACAAGAAAGCCTCATTTCTTTTAGTGTAATTCTACCCATTTTTCCCACTAAAGAATGTCTACATAATGTAAAAGAAAGGGGAGGAAAGACAAAAATAGTCTCAAATTCACCCTAACTGATAAGTCCTTCACAAATTTCAGTTTCTCAAATGCCATCAATAATAAATGACTTTCAGTATCTCTCGATTTTGGATTGTGAACAGTGACCTAGATTATTAGGGAACTGTTACTGGAGATGGACAGTTGTCTTCTCCAACCCTCGACAACTGTCACTGGTGTCTCCCCTCTTTGTGACTAGCTTCGAGTTAGCATAGCTGGGATAGATTGACTTGAAAGCCTCTCCTGCCTCGGTTAGAAATACTAGCAAGTGCACAGAACAGAAATCCATGAGGGAACCAAGATTTGGTAAGATCTCAACAAGCTGGAACTTTGAGCTTGCAATAACAAGGTGGAATTTAACTAGGACAAATGTAATGGTGTGCATTTACATTTAAAGAGATTTGATTATAAAAGCACAAGTTGCAGGAGAGACCGCTTTTCCAGCAGCCATGTGAAGCAGCAGTCAGGGGTGATTTTAACTACAGTCTCAACAAGAGCTACTGAGATGGGGCTGCTAAAGTACTTAATATAATTTTGGCTGCATTAATGCAATTACAGTGTCCAGATGAATACAAGTCCACTGTACCTTGTGATAATCAGATGGTATGTAGAGTCTTTTAGCAGTCTGGGCCTTCAGTTCTAAAAGAAATGTTAAGGTAAAATAATAGCAACAGCACTTAGTAATGGGTGTGTAACCAGAAGAGGACAACCAGGATAAGAAAGAGCCTGAAAAGTAGGTTTTATTAAGAATATTTGGAGGAGCTGGAGTTATCAGCAGTACTTTCAGGATGTACTTGGAAATAACAGAAGTAATACATTTTGAAAGTTAAACTACAGAAATCAAAGTGTAATGGGCCAATGTCATGAATATATAAAGTCTGTATGTTCAGGCTCCTGTAAACCAGATTTGAAGGTAACTAGTTCTAACAACATATGCACTTCAACGGAGATGGGGATGGGGACCTACACAGAGATCCATACGTCACAGGTGAGGAAGGCAGAATCAGACGCTTGCCTTACCCAACCTGCCCTGCCCACTTGAGAAGGCCTGTCCATCTGAGAAAGACAACACAGTGCATTGTCAAAGTGTGAAGCTGCAAACAGTTAAATGATACAACTTGAATTCCTTCTTGTTCTGACTCTTAGAAGCCTGGTTAACCTTTGGCTGACGTAACTTTCACTCACTTTGCCTTCTAGGCAAAACGACATAATGTATTTCTTACTGACATATTTAAAAAAAACTAACTAGCTTAATTTATTGAGCAAAATTGAAAGTACAGAGTTCTCATTCTCCCTCATCCCCAGAAATACACAACTTCTACCACCATCAATATCCTGAAACATGGTGGGACATTTGTTACAATCACTGAGCTAAATCCCCAGCCTCTCAGGGGTATTTTATAGCTTGGGTTGAAACCCAATACTATTTTATTCTGTTGCTTAAATTGTCCTAGCTTAAACTTAATTTTTTTTCTTGATTGATCTCTCTTTAATACCAAGTCAGTTTATCTATGTATAGAGGTGGAAACACTCAACTGTTAAACTTAATTTTTAAAGAGCTTTCATGGTCACATACTTGGGATCCCTCCAACAAATAAATAAATAAATAAATAAATAAACAAACAGTTTTTAAAAAATTGCCCTAGCTTTAGCCATCAGAAGCTATTTCTTCGAGATCTGTATTTCTTTAACATTCCCCATCAATTTTTTTTTAGTTTTTTATTTATTTTCTGCCATAACAAAAATTTCCAGGCTCATCTTATGAATTTTCTGTCCCCATCCTCACATCAGTAACTTTTTCCAACCCCTGGTCTTTTTACTAAAGAATGGCATTAAAAACCAAGACCTGGGCCTCAGGTGTTCTTGCTACTAGCATGTGTTGTTTCTAGGTCATCTTGGCTCATGGAGTAAGAAGACAAACTTATGTATTGCTGCAAACATGGCATCTATCTTTAAACTCACCTCTCACAGGAACTTAGTGCTGAGCTGCAGTCAGTTCAGCTATCTGGTCAACCCTAAAAGGCTAGAGCTCCTCTGTCTTTCCAGGACCTATCACTCCTACTATGAAAACATTCTGCTATACTGCCATATGCTAGTCATCCTTTTCTACAAACGTTCACAGGGATGTTTAGTCTGAAAAAGAACATACTCAAAAAAGGATATGACAACTGCATTTAAATATCTGAGTGACCAGAACCAGCCACTTAACTCACATGGAAAACTAATACATTAGCCTGGAAGATAGTTTGAAGTTAATGTAAGAAAAAAAAATACATAAAACACAATTTCATTGTTAAAAAGAATGAGTCGTCTTTTAAAAGTCAGAAACTGTGTATCACAAGGTTTTCTCAGAGACTGGATCACTGTTGGCTTGTCCTGAATGTTGTGATGGAAATTCCTGAACTGAGTCACAGGCTGGACTCAGTGATACCCAAGATACCTAAGACAAAAAATCTTAACCTGTGATAAGAGATGCTTTAAAAAAAAAATGGTCTTCGGGGCTTGGGATATAGCTCACCAGCACAGTGCCTGCTTGGCAAGTGTGAGGTACTGAGTTCAACTTCCAGTACCCCAAACAAAGGTCTTATATACTAAACTCATGTACCGACAGTCTCCCCAAATCAGGATCATTAGGCGATGAGTAAATAAGACTCATTATCATACAAAAAACACCACAGTTTTAAGTCACCATTGGTTGTTAAATACAAGAATAAAATTTCCTAAGGAACAGAAGAGAGTTGTTTTTACTGAATAAGTATAACTGAAGTAGAGGTGGATAGTATATACTTTAATTGCTAAGATTATGGCAAATATTTGAACCACTGCAATAACCTCATGCAGAGAAAAGATTTTGAGCACTATTTTACATCTGCTGTACTCTGTGTGCTAGCTCATCTGACAGGAAGCTTCTGGGACAGCATCCAAGGAAATTAGGCAATTTGGAACACCTTTTTCAGAAATGCTGCCAGGTTCTCTCTCCTTTTCCCTCCCCATTTCCTCAAAAATTATGCATACAGAACATGTGTGTACATACACATCTGCACATGTAGATGTATGTGCACACACGCAGTTACGCTTCCACTCTCCTTAAGTAATAAAGTACTAATCATGCCAGCAGCAACCCAGACATGCCTTCTCAGAAATCAGTAACACAGAACCCCACAGCAGAAGATGAAAGTGCTTCCTCCTCAGCTCAGCCTCCTGTGAGAACAGCAAGGTGTAGAGGGTACTACCCTTTCAACAAGTATCTAGATTCGTGTAAGTTCTACAGAATAAAATCATCAGGCATTTAAGTGAAAAGAATGTATTTCAACTGACTCCATGAGAATGGCTGATACTTTAATTTTCTAGTTTTCTTTCTTAACAGCAAGGCACATCTTCATTGCCTTGTTTTTACCTCTTCCCAGGATATTTTTGGCTGACAATGATCACAGCTGAGTTCCACTCTCCCTCCCTCTAATTTCTGGGATCTGTGGTATAAAGCTAATTTAGGTTCTCAGTCACAGTGGAGCTTGTAATTGAAAATACCAGACAAATACCACCAATATGTTGTAAAAAGAAAAACAAACTATACAGGAGTCTATTTCTTTAAAAAAATTATCTTGTGTGAAATCATAATTACAATAAATTTTCCATCAAAAATGCCCACTCTGATGAGAGAGGAAACAGTTTCTTTGCCATATTGTACCATTATGATTCAGCAGGTTCTTATTTTCCCATATTAGCAGGATTTCAAGTATATTTGCAAATTTCAAAATCAAAACACCAGGCAGCATGAAATTATGACACATTTTATTTTTATTAATAAAATTTCATGTATGAGAATCAGAATTTTGTGTAATATGCAGTGATATTATAAAAAAGTGCTGCAAACAATTAAAGTGGTTGAGTACTTTTGTAAATACAAAAAAGGAAAACCAACAAAGTAAAACTTCATTTATAACTTATGAAAATCTAGCAAATGCTGATGTTACGTTAATAAATCTTTTAAGAGTATAAAATTAATAACCTTTGGCAATAAATCATGAGGAAAAATTAAAATAATCAATAAAATAGAATGGCACATATTACCAGCTACCAACTCCATAATCAATCTCCATTTCTTTCCTCACCCACAGAATATGTAGTTTATTTGGTATAACAGTATTCCCAACTAAAAAAAACACCAAAAACCCTACATATTCCAGGTTGTAGAATGGTCAAGGGACAACTCTATTCAAAGAGAAGTCACTGGAAAGCATGGGGTAAGAATTCAGGGAAAGCTATTCAAAAGGCAAATTCAACTCTTCATTTTTTGCTCTTTGCATTGTATCTTGCCTCTTCCTGGAAAAAGTGTGATATCAGAAAAATGCGGAAAAGATCTTAGTTCTACGAGAATGACAGTCACCCCTGAAGCAGGTTGAAGGAAGAAGTCACAAGTAACTTGGACTTCTTATGACATCCTAAGCTACTATTTAAACTATGGAGTGGTTTATTTAAGACTTCTTGTTACCCAAAGAGAGAAAACAAGTCTAATTTGTTTAAGCCACTCTAGCCCAGTACATGTGGCAATTTTTACATTACGCTGCCAAATCAACTATAATAGATAAAAACTGTCAAGCACCCTTTTTTTTTTTTTTTCAGCATCAGGGATCAAACTCACAACCTCACACCTGCCAGACAGGCACTTAAGCCACTGAGCCAAACTCCTGGCCCTAGTTTTTTGAGGCAGGGTGGTCGCACTATGTAGCTCAGGCCAGCCTTGTGCTTGCGTTGTAGCCCAAGCCGGCATCAAACTCACAACACTCCATCTACCTCAGCCTCCCAAGTGCTGGGATTAAAGGCGTGCGCCACCACACCTGGCTTCAAGCACACTTTAAGAACTTCAAATATCCACTTAGAAAAAACTATTACATTAACCACTACCCATTTTTATCTATTCTGTAAAGCAGATCTCACAAGGGTCTCTACTTGGAAATAGTATTGACTACATTTGAACATGTGCTCCTGGAAACACTTTCAATTTTTTTTTTTTAATTTTCAAATTGTCAATACTTGAAAGTACCCCATGCATTAGAGAACGTTAAGTGAAAATTTTTGTGTAAGTACCACTAATTTCAGTTAGGTTTCTTATACAGGAGTCTATGCTAAAGCCTAGGGAGACCTTAAGAAGCTAAAACAATCACTGGGAATAAACTAGAATGTGATTCCACAAGAAGGGAAAAATAGCATTTTCTGATGATAGTTTTTGATTAAAAACTGCATAATATCATCAGGATCCACAGCAAGGATTTCAGTGTGCACTTCACAGTGTCACAGCATAATTACTAACTTCCTTTTTTTAAATTTTTTTTATTTTTTATTTAAGAGAAAATAGATACAGAAGATAGAAACAGAAATCAAAAAAGACAAACAACAACAGATCTGATACGATAACATTGTAGGTTTACACACTGAGGTGGTTGAAGTTTGACAGTAGTTACAATATTGCATATCCTTACCTTCATAGGGGTGATCGTACTGACAGATATAGACATGTAAGATTTATCAATTCAGGTATATTAACTTTTCTTTCTCAATAGCTATTGTATTTAACAATACGTTTTTTTTTAACTGTCTTATTTATGCATATTTATAAATTTATGTCTTTTTCCTTTTCTCTTCCTTCCTTCCTTTCCCCTTAGAATACCTCTTGTTATTATTGAAATAGCTACCCATAACATCAGGTCTAATATAACCAAGTGAAATAGTTCAGAGTGAAACCAATAAAGCATAAAAGAATGGTCATACATAAGAGAAACAAAAAACTAAAGAGATCAGCAAACAACAACAACATATCCAATACTGTAAAATTATAGGTTTAGTAATTTAGATGGTTGGAATTTTACAGTGGTTGCAACATTGTATATTGTTGCCATTAAGGAGGCTGTTCAGATTGACAGGTAAAGACATGTAGGTTTGATCTGGTCTTATGGATATCAACTGTTCTCTCTCACCCATTAATGCATTTAGTAGTATAGACTTTTAAACTATCTTATGAATACCCTTATATAAAACTATGTCTTTTTTCCATACCTTCCTTCCTCGGTTCCCCTTGTAATACCTCTTATTGTCTTCAAACTAAATGTGCTTACCAATGGGCCAATTATAGGTGAACGAAATAGTACTGAATAAAACCAATAACAAATAAGATAATGGAGGCAATACATAGTAGTGCAACGTTGATTTCTATAATGCCTCATGTTAGCGTCAAGGCAGTTGCCTATATCATCTGTTGTAACACAATCATACTAAGATAGGTTAAAATCCCTCAGAACAAAGCAGTGAAAGTAATACCTGGTTTTGATGCAGGGTGATCATAAATCACTGAAGGCTACCCTTATAAATTTTGTTATCTTTACAATGGCTGTCTTTGTCTTCATTTATGATGAAGATAGGCCGGTTGAGGTAGAATAGGATTAAACTAAACAGCTTATTGAAAACAATACTGGACTTAAATCCCGTTAATGGATTATTCATTTGTCTGCCCTGCTCGGTGGTATTTCTCTGTCTCTTTTTCTGGAGCTGTGGACTTCTTTATCTCTCTCTAGAATGTCCTTCATTATTCTCTGTAGGGTTGGCTCGGTTGTCATAAATTCCTTTAGTTGTTCTTTGTCGTGGAAGTATCTTGTTTCTCCGTTGATTTTAAAAGATAATTTTGCAGGGTACATTAATCTGGGTTGGAAGTTATTTTCCTTCAGGACTTGAAATATTTCACTCCAAGCTCTTCTTGACCTGATGATTTGTGTTGAGAAGTCTGTCGTGATTCTGATGGGCCTTCCTTTGTAGGTAATCTGTCTCTTTTCTCTAATAGCTT
>RJWM01009281.1:0-68636 GCA_004363535.1 Dasyprocta punctata
AATAATGTCTTTCATTTCTTCCTTCTAATTACCCTTCTCTTAAGACTGCATTCATTTTCCCTGATCCCACATCATACCTAACTTTATTTTTCCTATTTTCATTGTATATTGTCTTAGTTACTTTTCTCTTATTGCTGAGACAAAATATCAGACACTCCAAGTTAAAGGAGGAAGGTTTGTAGAGGTTTCAGTCATAATCTGTTGACTCCAAGGCAAGGTGGCATGGCAGAGAGACATCAAAGAGGAGAAACAGTTCGTGATGGGCAGAAGGTAACAAAGCAAGTCTCTTTCTGTCCCTTGTATTGTATTCAGACTGCCAGGATTAGGGCAATGCCAAACCAATCAGTGGACTGATTTAATAGTCACCCACCCTTAATCCTAGCACTGTACCATGAATCAATCACCTACTCTAGATTCAACCACTTCTGAAAAGCCCACCTACGAGAGGCTTTGAGAAGCCATCTAGACACAAGCTGTACCGTATGATATTGTAAGCCATCTCCAAACATTTACAGAATAAAAGATTATTTCATCTGTATCTTTAATTGCTGTGCTAGTTAAACACTGCATACCTTATGAGAAATCACTAATATGCAACTGGTTTTGAAATATAATAGAGTACTTGTGAATTAATTTCAGTCAAATAAAAATATCTTTAAACTCATTAAAAATCTGAATGCAAATAGTTTTGCTCCCCAATTCAGCAGTAATATCTTTTATTATATCCCAGTTACCTGATAATGACTTGTATAACTAAAAACTAAAGAGAGAAAAAAAAAAAGCAAAAACAAAGAAAAAATGGTTGTTTATGTGAGAATTTAAGGAGAGCAGCTGGAAACACAGTTCTAGATGAGGTCACTTATTTCTAGAACATTCTACCAAACATCAAGCCCCATCACCCAACACCTCTACCAAAGACAGTAGGGGTGAGGAAGAGAGAAGAATAGGGAAGGTAGAGACATAGACACAAGGACAAAGACAGAGATAAGAGAGAAATGGAAGAAATGATCCTAAATATACAATTATTTTAAAGATAAAGGAAAAATACATTCTCTGGCCTAAGGAATAGTTCAAGATCAAAGGCTAAGATTGAAGCTGCTTTATTCAGACTTAAGTCACTCAGTGAACTCAGATAGTGGGAGAGAGTCCCACAACTCACTCCTGTGAGGCATTTCTTTTGCAAAGCCCTGTGCTTGAAAGCCACACTTACTTCAACTTTATTATAGGGGCCGACTGATACTATGCCAACCCCACAGTCTGTCTCAGGCAAATAAATCACAGGAAAGAAGCATTTCAATTGAAAGGATAGAAATTCAAGTCCAACTTTGATTTTTGCAACCATCACCACATCACAGGAATCCCACAATTGCTACCCCAGAAGAACAAGCAGTGATGGCTATAAACGGAGACGGCCCTGTGGCCGCGCAGGAAGGTGGAGGCAGCCAGCTTGCCACACCTTCTGAGTCCACAGCACTGTGCTCTTCCCTGTCTGGGAGAATGAAAGAGTCCTCATCCTTGACCGCACACTTGCAGATAGTTATTCTTTTTTTTTTTTATTTTTATTTTTGGGGCACTAGGGATTGAACCCAGGGCGGCTCTACCAGAACTGCATTTCCAGTTCTTTTATTGAGATAGGGTCTTACTGAGTTGCCCAGGGTGGCCTTGACCTTATGACCTTCCTGCCTCAGCCGAGTCACCACTTGGATTATAGGTGAACTCCACCATACCTGGTACAGTTACTATTTTTCATGGGTTTGGATGCTTGAACACCTTGGGAACCAACATACTTATGAGCCATACATATAGCTTGTGTGTTTGTTTGTTTTCATGAGCTCTATTTTATTAAAACATATAGTGATATCTCAGTTTACGAACTTAATTTGTGTTACCATTTTGCAGAAGGTGGCTGCATTTCTGTTTGTGTGGGAAAGATGGCTGTGGTCATGTCTGTTATTTAATGCAGTTTGAGAATGGAAGCAAAACAGTCCTGAATGCTTTTGTTTGCAAATTGAATTGTTTTCAAACAGCAGTATTTGTGAACCAAGGTACTGCTGTACAGTATTAGTGATACAGAATAATGAGATTTGTTTTGGTGTACTGATACGTGCATGTCACACATTTTGATTATTTTCACCCGTTAGCCTCCTCTTCCTTCTTTCCTCTGAGTCTCTTTCTGGATCTCTAAAAGTCTACTTTTCCTGTCATGTGAGCCACTTTTAAGCAGCACGTCTCTGAAGTTATTTTCTGTGTCCATCTCTATTTCTTACATAGTAAGGCTTTCAGCAACCAAGGTGGTCTCAGGATGTGGAGTCGCCTAAAGTCAGCAGTTGTTTTGCTCAAGGGACCCATAAAGGTAGTGGTAGCGTCATCCAGCCCCTAAAACATCAAGGGTTTTTACTCACAGAATCCTTGCCATTAACCCCAACCCAAAATTCTCAATCAGAATCAGTTTTTGTTTTGTGCCCCTGAGTTACTCCCCAGTTCAGAATCAGTTCTTACCAAACCTTGGGAGGGAGGGAGGGAAAAGTTACAAATGGAGACCGCAGGGGATGCTTGAATTAGTTTATATTAAAGAGCAAGCTGGCAGCAAGGTATCAGTCTTTACTGTGCTTCTGCCTTGAGGGAGTTTATTGAATGCACTTTTGTGATATAATTTATAAGGAAATTGGTTTTACTCAAAAGGACGTTTTTGCTTTATGTCTTGTAGCACCCTTGAGTGCTTAAAAAAGAGAAAGAGAGAGAGAGAGAGAGAAGGTAATTCCATTAGCTTTCAATTTTCCCTGGCAAAAGAAATGAACTAGATGTGATTGGAAAGATAAGGTGCTGGCCTTCACTTGAACTGACCTTGCAGCAGGGGTCGGGGAATAAGAAGCATGGCCTTTGTTCCAGAGATGTCACTTCACATTTAATTAGAGGGCCAGAGGGCCACTTTCTCCCTCTGTAAGCCCCAATCTCAGTTTGCTGAGAAAATCTCCATTAAGTTCACAGTAGCAGATCATCTGATGGTCATCCTAACAGCTTTGGGAGTCATGTGTTCCTTCTAGTGATCCTTAGTGGACTAAAGATCACAGCATATGTTGAAATCAAGGCAGACAAAGAGATATGACCTGACATTTAGGGAATTATGCATCTCTGCTTGCTGGGAAGTCAATGGTCCACTCAGTCAAACCAAAGGGCTTCCATGGGACTCCTCAAATTTTTCCTTGAATCTAATCCCTTCCCCTAATTTTCTGAGGTCCTCGAAAGGAAGAAATGATTCACAGTGAAGGAAAAGCTCTCGGGTGGGATGTAGCTCAGTAGAACATCTGCCTAGCAAGTGTGAGGCCCTGCAGTGCAGCCCCAGCAATGGATGAGATGGGAGGAGAAAGAAAAAAAATTCCATTGCTCCAAGTCAAATGTTTGGTCTCATATCTGGCAGGGTTCTCATGCATCAAGTTCTTTAATCTTTCACTGCATAAACTGATCCCTCCCTCTGAGAAGCTGCAGTTTAGCAATGCCATGTTTTTGGTTTCGTTTCTCCCTTTTTGAATGATCTTTTAAAACTAGAGTTTTATTCACTAAAACTGCATTATCCAATGTTGTAGTTATTGCCATCATAGCTATTTGAATTTCAATCTAAATTAATTAAAAGGAAATCCAATTAAAATTCACTTCCTCAGTCACAAGGGTCACACGTCAAAGCATCTAAAACAAAAAGGGTTTATTTAACCAGTTTCTCACTGGTGGACAACAGGCTATTTCCAGTATTTTGCTGTTATAAACACTACTGCAGCGAATAGGGTAGTGTCATTCTATTCTAACTATATCTGGAAGACAAATTCTCAAAAATAGTATGGGTTAAAGTGTTGGTAGTTTTCACATTGAGTGACCTGCATTTTGAAAACACCAGATTTCAAGTTTTTTAAACTTCTCAGTTTTACGGGTGAAAAATATTTCACTGTTGTCAGTGTGCATTTACAGGAATGAGGTGGAACATCTTTTCCTACTCTTGAATTTATTTCTGATGAGCTGCCAGTTTATATTGCTATCAGGTAGGTTGATGGTGGGTAAGATATCAGACTACAGTTGCTTCAATTTAAGGAGTTTATGCTCACATAAATTCTGTCTGGAGATGAAGACAGGAAGCTCTCAGGTTTGCTGTGGCCTCAGGGTCTTTCTTCTTTTCCTTTTTGCTGTGCTGGGGATTACACTCCATGCCTCAGGCCTCTTAGGCAAGTGCGATACCACTGAACTACACCACCGACCCCAAGATCCCCCATCTAGCACCATATTAGCATATGTCTTCCACCTTGAAGTTTACTTTGTGGCTTGTATCATCAACACTGACAAATGCCCTGTCCCACATTCTGACATGTTAAACCCCTTTCCCACTGCTGAGACTGCTCCTTCAAAAACTAGCCAATTCTTAAACATCATGAAGGACCTGGTGGGGAGCAGGTGTTTTGCAGTGTATTTTAATTTTTCTATAATTCAGTTTATCAGTGTTTCCTTTTTATACAGTTTCTGGTTTTGAGTCACATTTAGGAAGGCCTTCTCACTGCAAAGTCTCTCATCCTTTAACACTTTTACAAGGATTCAGACCTTGACAGATTTGACTTCAAGGTCAAAGGTCTCTTGCATACATAAGGTGTAAGCAATAGCGGTGGTAGCTGGTTCTCTGATTGCAGAGGGAATAATTCTGTTATCTTTGGAGACCAAACAGTACCATTAACATGGTCTGATCCTGTCATAATAGTGGTGAATACTGGCTCCAAGGTCAATGCCAACTGCGGGCCCCTCTACCCTTGTTCCTGGTGGTCTGCATCACCATAGCACAGTAAGAACTGTACTGAATGAGATCTCTATGATGTTTCTGAAGTGGAAATCTAGGTAATCACGATAGAAAGTTATTACACTTGACCCTTCAACAGCATATAGAGGGTAGAAGTACCAAACCCCTGACAGGGGTTACAAACCTGAGTCTAACTTGTAACCACCACAAAACTTAAATACCAATAGCCTCCTGCTGACTGAAAGCCTTACCAATAACATCAACAGTTGATTAATATGTATTTTGTACATTGTATGTATTACACATGGCTAAAAACAGGTGAGAACTGGAAGAGGTCACTTTTGATTGCCATCCATAATTTACCAGAGAGCAGAACTATTCGCAAGGAGATAATCAGCAGCAGTGTTGTAAGTGGACACTCACAGCACTTGAGCTCAGGGCAACAGTGACAAGAGGTGGCTGAGACGGCGACAGTAGCGACATGTGCGCGGCACGTCCCACAGTTATGATTCAGCACCGCGTCGTGTTTATACTTCTTTCCCCTATAAATGACATTGTGCACAGACTGTGTAAGTTTTAACTTTTTAAGTCAGCTTTGTATTTAATGGGAAGAAATGATAAAAGACTACTATACACTTATATTTTATACATTCATGGCCTATCTGGCTTTTTCTTTCCTTGATATTTCTAGGGTATGTGGCTTGCAGATATTTTTTCTTCTTTTTTTTCCAACTGTCTCGAATCTCTAAAAAGTCCATGAAAAAAAAAAAAAAATACCTGCGTAAATGCACCAGGGCAGCTCAAACCCATATCGTTGAAGAGTTCACTGTAATAGGAAACACATGAGAATCCAAGAGACCTTCATTTGTAAACTAGAGGCAGTGCATCTACAAACTGACTGGTTGTCCCTTAGTCTGACAGCTCCTTCCTGGCTTTGGGGACAACCCTGAAGGACGGGCACAGCAAAGTCCCCAGCTCCTGGAACCACAGGAGACGGAGGGGGCGGGGGGGGTGTGTTCCTCCCCTTTGCCAAACTGGGATACCAGCTAATTTCTTTTTTAAATTCCTCTAGCTTTTTGGGGAGACTGGAAAATTCTTCCTCTTAGAAGAAAGACATTTCAATAGGACTTTACCTTGGTAAGAATACATTTTAATTGGTCCAAAATAATTTTGATTGATTTTTTGGTATTGAACCCGGGGCCTTTGTTTACACTGAGCTACATACTGGCCTTTTTATTTTGAGATGGGGTCTCACTACGTTGCTGAGTTGCCCAAGCTGGGCACAAACTTGTAGTTCTCCTGCCTCAGCCTCTCGCAGTGCTAGGCTTATAGGCATGCACTACCATGCCAAGCAAAACCTATTTTTAAAAATTTTCACATAGATATACACATGGAGCTTTACAAATCAAACATCTATTAAAAGCCTTTTCTAAGCTTGAATTCTATGTTGTTCATTGTTCTGCACCAAGACAATTCACCTGAAGCCAAGCAGAGGGCACACACCTGGAACCTCAGCTATTTGAGAAGCTGGGGCAGAGACCATGAATTTGAGCCCAGCCTGGGCAACCAAACAAACTCCCATCTCAAAACAAAAAGAAAGGGAGAAACAGACAGGTTGGGAGAGCGGAGACAGGAGAAAAAGAAAGGAGGGAAGGAGAGAAAGAGCAAGAAAGAAGAGAAAGGAAGAAAAAAAGAGAAAGGCAGGCAGGCAGGCAGGCAGGCCAGGGATTTAGCTCAGTGGCTTAAGCACCTGCCGTGAGGTTATGAGTTCAATCCCCGGTACCAAAAAGAAAAAAGAAGAAAGGACAGGACAGGATAGGACAGGACAGGACAGAAAAAAGAAAAGAAAAGGAAAGGAAAGGAAAGGAAAGGAAAGGAAAGGAAAGGAAAGGAAAGGAAAGGAAAGGAGAAAAAAGAAATAGAAAAATTCACCTGAACTCCTGGAATTATAAAAATCTTGTCCTAAACCAGATGTAGTGGCACAGTCCTGTAGGCCCAGCTACTTGGGAGGCTGAGGCAGGAATGTCACTTGGACCCAGAAGCTTGAGGCCAAGTGGGTAGCATAACAAGATGTCATCTCAAAACGTATGATCATTGGAGTAGAAACCTAAATACATAGCAGGTTGGAAACATCACCGTAATTTGTTCCTTCTAAATGGAATTAAACCCAGAAGACATGACTGTATATCATATACTCTAAGGGACAAAGATAAAACATTTGAAACCAGATACCAAGATACAGCACATCAAAATTTAATTTCAAACCACTGACAGTACCGTCTTTGCCCCTCGCCTTCATCCAGTGGGAAAACTAGGGCAGTGACCGGAAAAAACTAAGCATTAAACGACTCGGCATAGGTTCTTACAACCTACAAATGTATCCTCGAATTCCTGATTCTTAATTCTGACAAATAATTTGATAGCAACCAAAAGTTAATCGAAAAGTATATATAAATAAGAATTATATGATCTTTTCATTTCTCAGAAGATTAAAATCACAGTGATCCCAAGAATTACGTTCCCAAGCCACAGTGCATTTTCATGTTGAAGTTATAAGTCTTCTACTCCTGCCACGGCTAAAACAACTTCTAAATTTAGCAGATTATTTTAGTAAGCCAGAAGGGGGACAGACCAGCAGGAGCATTATACGGTACAGCACAGTATGTGAGCCCCCCGTAACAATCTGAAGAAGACTTTAAAATTCTGGGGGAACAGGTAAGGTTTGTTAGCTGGAGAGGTAAAATGTACCATAACCACTGGACTGATTTTTGTAGACATCGTTTGCTTGAGGTACATGCAAAGAATTTTTATGAAGTAGAAATTAAGTCAAGTGTCCCAAGTTAAAAAAAAAAAAAAGGACTGACACAGGGACATACAAAGGTTGAACATCAAATTTTAATTGCGAAATCTTTTATCCAGTCCTTGTATTAACATGAAAAGGAATGATAAATTATAATTTTATCATTACCATATCACTGTGTAACAAGCCCTTGTTACAAAATCCATCTACTGTCTCCAAAAAACCAATAGAAAACCCATACATTATATGACCTAATGATTTATTAACAGATGAAATTTTAACCAACTTTATACCAGGAAACTATAAACAGAGGTACTTCAATCACATAGCTTAAAATATGGAGAAAAGACGGGTAAAAAATTATCTTAGCCTGTAGTAGTCTTTTTACTTTTTAAATTTTTTATAAAATACACTAATTCCCCAAAATAAAGAATATTATGACACATTGGTGTCAACTTACACAGATGAAAGCTGGTGTCAGCTTTTTTCCTAACTAAAGTTCATTTCACCAAACCATTATATATTACATGAATATCCAAGTAAAGTATTTTTAAAAAATTCAACACACAAGAACATAATGTACAGTGTTTTATAAAAAAAAAAAAAAGGTTAACTTAGGAATGATTTCATTTCCAACCACATTACATATATTTTTAAGATGATGAAACTTCTTGCTATTGCAAGAAGACTTTTCAGTTCATGTTTCTATTTCCCAGCTTTAATTCTTAAGAGGAAAAAAAGAGAAGAAAAGAAGATGTTTGTTTATGTCTTTACTTATTTCCCATGAGAAAACTGTGGTAATGATCTCATTCACTACCAGGCTGTCTTCCCTCCTTTTGTTTGCGGGACTACCCAGACCCATGACTGCGTGGCACCGTAATGAAATTGGTGGAAGAGGCCAATGACATCAAAGAATGGATATAAAAAGACGGGCTCAGCTGGATCCTGCCACAATTGTAAGGTGTGGGCACATTCACTCCCGCCAAGCCTTGCAAAGCTTCAAAAGCAGTTACAGGAGCGGCCTCCTGGATAAACTCATGCTTCACGTCTGTCTGCTGGGAGGACATAAAAGGGCATTTTCACTAATGACACGAGTGATGGCTAATGGACGCCTTAGCCAGAGAGGGAACGAGTGCACGCGAGACCTTGGTCAGTAGTGGCTTTGGGGCAGAGAAGAGAATGCTGCTTATTTTACACCTCCTGCTGGGGTCAATTCTGAGTGCAAACTAACCTCAACAGGAAACTGCAATGAAATATACACAACATGCACAGTCTCTATTACTGTGGGAATCCAGTAACTCATGCAAGGGGGTGGAGAAAGAATCACAATGGGTGAATGTAAACTTTTCACAGTGTTTCTTACAGCCTTTGACTTTAACACGAGGGCATCATTTACCACCACTATCTCACAAATGTTTTATTGTGTCCTGGGCATGCACATCACTTGGGGTAAAATGGAAATTACATTTTGTAGCCATTCTCAGACAGTGAACAACTTCAGTTTCACCTACTTTGCAATCGATGCATTGGGCTGCTTCTGCTATAAAATTAAACATATTTCTGAATATATTTTTAGTCAATGGTTGTGCTTTATATTCCCTTATCACTTCACAAATTTCAGTGTAGGAAAATTAAAAGAAAAAAATCCACAAAATTAAATTGAGGACTAGGTCTTCAGGTTGATTCCTGGTCAAACTAGAAAGACAGGGAATCACTAACCTTTTCCCTCTCATGTTTCTGCCTCCCTACCCCAGGCCCTTACAGATACTGACTCAATAGGATGTCTGGCTTCCCGAAGAGGAAACCCAAACTAGGAACTGGCTTTTCTATCTTAAAAAAGCAAATCAGAACAATGGAGAATAGGGGGCAAGGTAGGGAAGACGCATTCTATGTCAAAAAGAATCTCTTGTTCTCAACAGGAGATAATCCAGCCTCTCCTTAGCAATCATTCATAAATTAATAACTTCTTAAAATCATAATCCAAAGAATTTATCAATTACAAGAAATGTTCAAGTTTAAAAAAGCAAATAAATTAGTTAAGCCTTGTAAACAATTGTCCATTTTAGTTATACATCTTTAAAAAAAAAAAAAAGGTTTCTCTGTGTAGTGTATCAGACAGTACAAGGCACACCTTACACGGCGGAATCCAGAGTGACAAAGCCACACAGATCCCCTCCTCGTTCTGCCCGCGGGAACAGCGGTGCGGGGCGCTCAGGAGCCACACACCCACACGCCAGGCAGCTCCCGACCCTCTGGACGTCCACAGATGTGCTCTTTCCGTGACATTACTTTGTGCTACTTCGTTGTGTGATGTGACCTGAAGCCTTCTCAGTGTTATTCTCTTCAGATGTTTTCCACAAAGCTTCCTGGGAAGAGGCCAGTTTTCCCGTTACGCTGTAATGTGCCTTTGAACCAGCCATCTTCTCGTTTTTTATGAACAAACACAATATCTCCTTCTTTAAGTTCAAGTTCTGCCTCACTCTGAGGAGGATAGGAAACCACCACCCTGTGCCTATAAAAGAGAAAGACTTTGGTTACAGCTACTCAGAACAGTGACACAAATGGTGCAGTATTTAGTCTGCATGAGCCCACAACATAAACAGAAGAGCGAGTTGTATGACTTTGTTTATAAGTGTTCATAAAAATGCAAAATGCAACTGTCCTCCATTTAGTAGAGACCAGGTATTAATAAACTAGGTGTGCATACCAGCTCACTACCGGCTCATTTGAATGACCCAACTGGTTTGTTTGAATAACCTACACAGGGAGAACCATTTTTGTCTCCTTCCCATATTTGTATGTTCTCCATATACAGGAAAGTTTAGCTCCATTTCCCAGGAAAGCAACCACTTCTGGAAACGAACCATTTTTGTCTTGCCCTTTACCCTGAGAAGAGGGAGCTTATTTGATTGGTGAGACTGGGAGAGGAGCCAAGCAGGTAGGATCAACCCCCTTGGAGCCGCCTGCCCACAGGCCGAGTGGACCCTGCCCCGGCTCTGTGCTGTACGCATCCTGAGGTCGGGGGTCAGATCTTCCTTCTGAATGTTTACTCTGGGGGGAAATGTGAAAGCCGGTCTCCTATTTTGTGGTCTGACAGAGATGAGGCAGCAATTCTAAGGAAGTTTATCTGCCTTTCATAGCCAAACTGTCCCCTGGGAAGTTCCAAGGTCCAGACACGGAGAGGAGGCCTGGTCATGAATTTAATCCACCGCTGTGAGTAATGAGGTTGATGTGCTCATGTCCGTGTGTGTTTCTCTTTGGCTCTCAACTCAGACATCAGTGGGAAAAGATGCAATTAACATTTAAACACTGTGGCGGCATGGCTGGTTTATTATTTCCTACCCTCCTGCCTCCACGCCTTTCAGTCTTCCTGTGCAGAACTGTGGTCAGCAGTCAAGAAGGCCAGGGTGCTTTGTTTTAGGTTCTATATTCTTTTATCCTTCTCTTATTATTCTAGCATTATCGCTTTCCTTTACACATTTCTTGCTTTTCCCAATCAAATGGAGCTATCTGGAGGTTACCCGCTGGATACCCGCAGTGAGCCCTGCTTCTGGTATTCTCATACTTCGCAGTCTCCTCCCATGATACATAGGGATGACTTGTATGACAAATAAAATACTATGCAAGTGACAATGTGTGATTTTTGAGGCTAGTCATTAAAGGCTTTGTTGCTTCCAATTCACTTTCTCCTGAATTATTTATTCTGGGAAAAACTCAGCTGCCATGCTGTGAGGATACTCAACAAGCCCAGTGCAGGGGACCACAAGGCAAGGAACTGAGAATCTTTCCGAAAGCCCAACTGAACCATCCAACACCTCGGACGTGGATCCCCCAGCACAGTCAAGTCCATTAGAACCTGGTTCTTAACCATCCAACACCTCGGACGTGGATCCCCCAGCACAGTCAAGTCCATTAGAACCTGGTTCTTTCATCAACCTCTGTTCCACAAATCCAGAATCCAAAGGATCACAGCAAGAATCTCAGATTATTACACCATTAAAAAGGCATCTTTGCAAAGGCTAAATGACTGCCCAATTACTCAGCTCCTTTGGGCACAGGGTCCAAAATACTTTCTATGATCTGAAGCAAAAGCGTAACATGAAGGCTGGTTCATTATTACCAAAAAACATTCAACAAATTCAAACGTGAACATTTACAGACCATCAGCTCTGGGGGCTGACATAGTCTTTAAGGTCACTTAGAGTAGCTTCACTTTGGGCCAGTTTCTGTAGAATGGGAGTATAATGACACAAACAAGTATTTAACACACGGTGTAAGGAGATAAGAGTGAGGTATGATGACTAACACATCATCGATCCCAAGTACTACCTCCCGACATGATCACACAGCTCCGGGAAGAGCAGGAAGGGCCTGGCACTTCAAAGAGATGAAGTGTGGAGGCTGGGTCAGTCAGCGCCTGGCTCCTTTAGCTACAGAATGAACTCAGAACCTAGAGTCTCTTGATACTGAGACTTAAACATTTTTAGAACGGCACAGTTTTGGAATTCCTTCTCTGTCAACTTTAAAACCAAGACTGACAACTTCATTGTGGACTTATCCGAAATAAGTATTCAGATGAGATTTCTCAGGTCCTTTCCCAACATGCTAAAAATCCATGTAAAAACTAATGATGCAGTTGCCATTTGGGGCAAGTTAAAATTTAAGCAAAGTTTTACAATTCTGGAAAAAAGTGTACAAGTGACTCCAAACATATTCAGAGCAGAATTCTCACAAGATACATTTCCAACTGGTTCTCTGCAAGCTGTCTTAAAGGTAGAATGGGACAAAAAGAATCTGAAAAACTTCAAATGAATTAGATTAATATTTGCATTTTTATAAAATGCACTAAACCAATTTTGTCAAAAAATTTTTTTTCAACTAGTAACTGCTGTTGGGTTAAGAACATAATCTTCCTGCCAAGTTCCCAGTGGGAGCAAATTTTCATTGCTAAGTTATAAACCTCTGGGGGGTGGAATGAGAAACCATGTGCTTAATGGAAACTGTGACACAGTCTCGATCATCTGAAGGCTACCAGGTGCAACAGTAACAGACTCCACTTAGAAATCTCCCCTCATAGGTCCTGGCCTCGAGCCTTGCACAGTGGTTTACACAGAGATTACTAATACAGACTCACACAAGGCCAAATACTGGGCACAACGGGCCCACTATCTCAGGCATTGAACACTTTTGCCAAGTTGAATGTTTACAGACCAACAAACAGATGTCAGGCACAGCTGCAGAGGGACTGCACATCTGCTGCCCCGCCCTCCGCGTGTCTTTATGTGAGAAAGGCCTTTGGGCAGCTCTGAACCTCAGAAGCCAAAGACATCTCTTCATGATTTCCCTGTTAACCCACCTCCAAAATCTGCACCCTGTCCACTCCTCTTCATTGTCGCTGTCACCATTCTGGCTGACAAACTCATTACCTTCCACCTCCTCCCTGCTTCTAGTTTCCCCCATTCCCAATCCATTCTACACAAAACTCACATATTAATAGTCCAAGCGGCAGCTCTGTTTGTAGCTGCTTGTTGCTGAAAAGTCATTAACACCTTCCCAATGGCTGTGAGGAAGGTCAATTCTCAGGCTGGCTCATGAAGTCCCCAATGATCCGGCCTTAATCTTTCTTTATGACTAAAGTTCCTATCATAACTGTGAATGGACCAAACACTGCCTGCAGCTGAATGCATCTCCCAAACAGGGGCTTCACTTCTCCCACACCATCCCTGGGGTTAGGTGGTTCCTTCCACTGGGAACTTGACAGTATCTCTGCCCATCCACACCCCATCAATCTCGCAAAGCCTGGCTTCAATTCTCCCCCATGAAATCTCTAGTCCCACGGCTGGAAGTAATTTCATGGTTGACTAAATCCCAAAGGCCTCCATGTATATTTCTTATGGCACTTAGCACAGTCTATACTGTATTATTACCATCTGTGTCCCTGTCTCATTTATTCTACCAGACCATAATCTGCTTGAGGGGTGAGATGATGCTAAATTCACTATAATTCTTATTAAGCATGTCAAAGGATGAAAAGAAAAGACCAAATTTGTATAGTGAAGCTATTTTTTTTTAAGGTATGATGTTCACTAAAAAGGATGAAATTCTGACACATGCTATATAACATGGAAGAAACTTGAAACATCATGCTTTAATGAAATAAGCCACCCGAAAAAAAGACAAGTATTGTGAGACCCAGGAGAGTGACTTATGAGGAACCCAGGATAGTGACCCACACAGATAGCAAGTAGGATGGTGGTCTCAGGAGCCAGGGAGGAGAAAAGGACAGTTATAGCTTAAAGGGTACAGAGTTCCCGTTAGTATGATGAAAATTTTCTAGAGGCAAACAGTGAATAAACATAATGCTGCTGTACTCCATACTTGACAAGTTGATGAATTTTGTCTATATTTTACTATACTTAAATAAGTGAATGAATGAATGCATGAATGAATAAAACGGAAATACTAGGGAGAAAAAAGAAAGAAGGAAGGAAAGAAGGGAGGGAGGAAGGAAGTAAAGAAGGAAGAGAGGGAGGGAGGAGAACTGACTGGCAATCTAGGTGCTGGAAAGCACTTCCTGAGCCCTTTAAACAAAGCATCAAGGAGAAGATACTGAGTGTAAATTTTGGCTCAGATTCAGCCTTCAGTGGGCCTCTGCCACCGGGTAGCTTTGTGATCTTAACTCAGTTTTCAGTAACGGCTTCCAGAGTGGAAAGAGAGACACGAAGCCGTGCTGGTCTGTAAGGAAGCCCTGGTGACTGCCCCTGGTCTGGCCGCCATCTGGATGGGCGCTGGCAAACCTTCGGCAGTACACATTTTGTATTTCCTTTATCTGTCTGGCCTCTCTGGTGTAGCTCACACATTTTCATTTCTAATCTCCCCTGGTCCAGCTCAAACAGGCCTCCCTGTGGCTCTGGAAAGCACTCTGTCCATCACCCTGGTCTGGCTGAGTAACCATTGACTGCTTTCTGTCATTACCACAGCAATCTAATATCCAATTAAGTATTTCACTGGCAAAACCATACTAGCCAGCTTTGTCACTTGCTCGAAGTCCAAGTAAATTATGTCCATTGCTTCACCCAGTGGGTTCATTGTCACTGGCTCAAAGAAATTAATCATGCTGGTTAAGCCCAACTGCCTTTCTGTAAATCTATCTCTATCCAATTTGTACATTTCCAAGTATTCTAGCTTAATCCTGACCAAAGATCAGAGGCTCTTTTCCAATTTAGGAGATGGGCTTATAGGTGCACAGTTATCAGTTTAATTCCCACATTTAAAAAGTACACACAGATAGAGGTGACTTGCTGGGTTCTCCCTAAGTCCTTTATAGCAGCAAACACATACGTTTATTTGCCACCCTTTCTGAAATTTTTTTTATTTCTACTTTCTCTTTGTAATTTCCTAATTACTTTCTCAATCCCTCTAAAAAGAACCCTAAAATATTTGTTCTATTATTTCTGCTGTCATCAATTATACATTTTCTGCCTCCAGGATTGAGTGCCATTTCTGGCTTTTTTTTTTTTTTTCTGTTCCTCTAACGAACACAAAGGAATCCTTTTGTCCCTCAGAGAATTCTCTCAGCTGACACCGAGACCTGTCAACACGCTTCAGGGTTCATCCTTCCTTATTACGAGATTGCTTAAGTCTTGACATCATGTGAATGCCTCTTTCCACCAATGGCACGGCTGCCCCAATCACAGTCTTTTATTCATTTTTCTTCTTTTAACTTCAGACTTACAGGACATGGTCATGGTTTGAGAGAAGACATTATGTTTGTTCTCATCACAGTCTACAGATAAATCCTATCTCATATTGTCCCAATATTATCCACTGAAAAATATTGCTATGCAATTCCATCAGGAACACTGCTACCAAAAGACCCTGCGTTTCGTCATGGCAAGAGCTGTTGATGCTTATACTGTAAATCAAGGAACAACAAGACCTCAAAAGCTTTCGGAATCATACCACTGGGAAAGTTGATCTATCCTTCCTTCATTTAAGGCGATTAGTACTTTTTACTGTGTTGGAGTTTTTAAAATATGCAAACACATAATCCCTAAATAATATACTTGTATACTTGGTAGCTTCCTGTTAACCAAAAATTTCACTGCCAGTGGACAATACAATGTTTTCCTACTCTAGCTTCCTGATGTTTTCAGCCAAGCAGACCTAAGAATCCAAGCTAAGTAAATATTATTCCACCATTGTATGAAGGCAAAGGGCTGTGGAAAGTTGGTTGGGCTATTACATTTAATATTTCACTGAACATATGGATTATAAAAATATAAATGTGAGCAAAAATCTTCTCCCAAGGCCCCTTTCCCGCTCCAAAAAATTGACATTGTTATATAAAAACCTGCCAGAGAATTCCAGCGCGCCCGAGCCCATCTGTCCCCTCATTAAACTCCCCGAGTCCCTATCTGATGTGCACTCCCTGCTCCCTGAAACGCCATCACCTGTCTGCCCGGGTGATTTCTCCTTTTCAGATGCATGGAACAGCAGGAGGCTGAAACCGCCCCTCTAAGAGGAAAGGGCTGGAATGCAGCAACCACAGAGATGGGGACATCTGGCCACTGAAAAGGAATGCGTAATGGGGGAGGGCGGAGCGGTGCCCCAGTCGGGGCCCAGGGAGAGTCTGGGTGAAGTGAACTGTCTATGGCAGCAGTCACACAAATACCACAAATGACAGGGAAAGGAGAAGAAACCCCCTCAGGCATTGCGGGGAGTGGGGCCTCCTGCAGATCAATGCCCAGAGTGGGAGACAGAGCCTTTCAGACCAAAAGACACAACACAAGTCACTGGACCAGCTCCAGGGACGAGGGGCGCTGTCCCTGGAAAGCAATAGAATGCTGCAGGGAACAGGCTGACTCGCAGAAAAAAACATTAAGCGAAGTCACGACACAGTTTCATAGCTTTGCAAAGAGCATAATAGATGAGAAGATGATAGAATGATTCCATTAGTAAGGAGGAAACACTTTTTTAGTGTAATGTCTCATTCCAAAACTGTGTTACATAAGGATCAGAACTACGGAAAATTGCTTAATCTCACTATAAAAACAAAAATTGTGCACTTTCTACTTAATGCACAGAGGTTGTTTAAAGTTTATTATTTTCTTTTTTTTATACTTTAGGTTAAAAAAAAAAGGCCACAAACACATTTGAAGGCCTTAGATTTTTGGTGAGTACAAATGTCTCTACCTGAAATACAAAGGTAACATGAATTGAAGTTATTTTAAAGTATACTGTCAATAGTAAGATTTCAAATCTTCAACACATAAAATGCTACCATGAATTACAAATTTACTTTATTTATGAAATACAGATTTAGAGGGAAGGAAGCTTTCTGAAACAGTGAAACAGAGGACACTTAAATGTTTATGCTTTTATGTTAGGTGGAAACAGCACACTATTTTTAGTATACTTCATGACGTTTTGCTGGGCAATGAGTAGTGTTTCATTTTCAGTTTATATAATCCTAGTAGACACGTGTCTTATTAAGTGCATTTCCTTTCGTAACACTTCTAGAACCACACTGGCTGTATCAAACAGAACTGCTGCCATTTGTAATCATTATTCCAGGCAGAATCACTAACACAGAGCTCATTATGCTGAGTGTAACTGAATCAAGTCAGTGGGTCAGGATGAGTTGGAACTAAGACTGAGCACTCCTTGACTCTTCACAGTCAGGAGGAAGAAGAAAAGAATTCTCTGGGCTGCAGAATTCTCCAGTTGCTTCATCACCAGTGAGTAATGATGCAAGTTTTCAATAAAAGCCAAGGCTGGCGGCTAGGGGAGGGCAGCAGGCTGGCGGTGGAAGGTAAGAAGAAAGAAGGATATAGGAACACGGTTGCAGAGACTGGCAGTTTCATCTGGCTTGCATTCTGGAGTGTTTGGAGAAAATAAAGGGAAAGAGGGCTGGATGGAGCTCTAACCTGGAAGACATGGAAAGAAAAAGGAAAGTAAGAGTACCCCGCTGCAACTGAATAAAGAAAGTCAAAGCTTGCTGGTCAGTACAAACTCAGCTAAGAAAAATTCAGGAGGATGTAGAAAAGTATCTGACATAATCAGAATAAATGTTCCTACACAAACCTTGTGATTCATGTTTTAGTCTTCTCCTGGAAAGATGCGCAACTCACCTTTCACACACGACAGGCCTAGACTCATTCAGGACAGGACCCAGCGAGGAGCACGCCTGCCGAGGAGGTGGGGCGATGGGCACCGCGGAGTCCAGGGAGCTGGCCTTCCTGTGGAAAGCGTCCTGGGCCAGTGCCGCTCCTGTCGCCGAGGACTGGACCTGGACCGGGCCATCCCCATCCAAGGGGCAGGAGCCGGCCCTGCCGTGGGCGCCCCCTAGCGGCAGCTCAGGACCCACCGCTCCCTGCAGAGGCAACTCGCTGCCCCCCAGCTCCACTTCCAAGGTGGGGGACGCTGGAGGCGACACTCGAGGCTTCCGTTTGGTAGAGGCACCAGAAAGCAATTTCAACAAACCTTTTCTTTCTTTCTAGAAGAAAGGAAATATGCTCATTAGTTGGAGATGGACAAGGATTACTGCTATTGTAATCCTGAGGTCCCTACAGCTTGGAAATGATTTCGGTTATCCATAATCCGGCTAATTTCTGCCTGGTGTTAACATGAGCTGCCGCTGCTGCTGCTTCTCCTTCTCTGCCTGCACGTTTTGCTTTGGACACGCCATTGCTCACTGCTCTCTTCCACTATGGTACTAAGATATACAGATTTTTAACAAGGATATAAAACAAAAATCCACCAATTTACCAACTTGTATCTTGGCTAGATAAAAGCTCAAGGAGAAATTGTAGAATAAAATGAAATTTTCAGAGTGCAGACTGAATTGCCTGAAATTCTGCCTATCCTGTCTCTAGTTGCCAGGAGAGAGGTGTGTGCTAATCAAATGTGAGCCTCATAGCACTTTACAGCCATCAAATTGAGTGTTACCACTTACAGGAATAACCTGCCTCTCAAATGTCACCACCTTGATTAATTAAATTTAACCAGCCAACAATTAACAGAAGTCAAACCAATTCTATTGTGTAAATAAATCCTTATTAGAAACCTCAAAACAAATCCACAAAATTCAAGGAAAGCATCAGTAAATTAACATTTTTATGTCTTTTTTGTAGTCAAATACCTAAAAATTTTTCCCCAGCAACCTCATTCCCCAGAAGCCATCTCCTGCTTTCTGTCATCCCCACACTCTAATTGCCTGTGCTCATCGTGATCACCAAGTCTGACATCATCATTTGAAAATCATCACCTTAAATTGCTCTAGTAAGATGTCTGCCACAGTACTAAGTCCCCTGAATGGAAACGCTGCTTGAAAACGGAGCATTTCACCAAGAACTATTTCTTTTTAGAACTATTTCTTTAGAAAATTCCACAGCAAACTGGAATTATTACAATCCACTAACAGAGACATGAATTATCAGGAGATAAAACACAGGACTGCTTTTCTTGGGAACATGAGTTAGTTCAGACTCCGTAAAATCCCTTTGGGGAAATGAATCTGAAGCCACAATAACGCGATCCCATTAGAGATAGAATGGCAGGAAAAAAAAGAGATAAAAGCAACCATTTACCAGATGATGAGGAAGTATCCCCCCGGAAGTTGCACCACAGTCCCCGTTTGCTTAATGCTACTCCTGGTTGGTGTCGTCCCATGGGTGCCCCAGGGCTAGGGAGTGAGTGCTAAGGGCTCAGGGCCCTAGTGACTGGGGATGAGCAGAGGGAGTGGATCCCCCACTCATCCCTTTCCAGGCTGAGGGGGATCCTTTTCCATTTCTCTTGAAGGGTTAGCGACCACTCATCTTACTGGCTTTTGCTTCACCCATTCAGCGCCGCATTTTCCAAGGGGCTACCACACACATTACACTGAACAACTCCACAAACGTGGAGTACCTGCTTATGCACAGTGACTTTACCTTATCCACCCCTGTGCCCAATACAGAGCCCTGCACTATTAAAGCTGAGAGGCCAGGAAAATCATGAGTGGAAGAATGAGCAAATATTTTGCTAGTGCTAGTGCCAGGGCTAAGAAGATAAAACAGGATGTTCTGGATTTCCCAAATCCAGAGGAAATAAAGCCAATGATTGATGAAATGGTCTTGCTAAATAAGTAACTGCCAAAGCTGGGAATGTGAGGTTGAAAGAGTCAAGAAATGAACCAGGACAGGATAATGCTTGCTAGCTTACATTTTTAAGGTAGCACATGCCATGATGTCAGAAAGCCTACTCTAATCTGCGGATCCCTATGGATTCACTAAGAACCTGAATTCCACTGAAAAATTACAGGCTCAGCAAGCCTCAGCTAAAGACGTCAAGTAAAAGCTCAGTACTGGGCACTCAGAACAATATCAGATAACTGAACTATGCTTAGGGAATAGCCTTTAAAGTGATTAAGGAAAAAAGATGACTTTGTTCATTGAAAATGATTAAACACATTAAATACAGCTTGCTTTAATGACTTCTAAGGGATGTGTTATCATCAACTGATGCTGACTACCCATGGAGCAGAAGGCAGAGGATTAGGTATCGTGGCAGGGTGCAGGGGTACTGGGCGGGGGTGTCAACACAGGAAAGATGCTGCTCTTATTCTAAGGGCTGCACTGCTAATATCATATTCTGGTGTTTTCTCTACTAGCAGAAGAATGTGCTATTCGAGAGATAATTTTGCAAATTCAGACGCTTATCATCTTAGGGCACCTTTGCTTTTACAAAGGCAACATCAGAAATGAAAACTATAGATGCATTAATACAGACGCTTTCAGTAGAGCAGTATTTTAAATGCAATGTTAGCACACGTGAAAAAAAAAAGCATTCTTTTAACATAAACCTTAATAACTTATCTCCTGGAGGTTTTCCAAGAAATTATTCCCAGATGAAATAATATTCTTAGAATTATAATTTTCTTTTCAGAAAGTCTGATGATTTAAAAACAGCATCACATAGAAAAAGAACTATCTGGGTCAGAAAATAATCATCAGAGTTATTTTATATAAAAACAATTTTTTGACCATCAATTTAATTCTCTTTCTATTATTCATATAATAGGAAATGAATACAGTATAGAAAACATCAAGTCCGGGCTCTTTTTCAAGCAAAAAGAATCTGACTGACAACGTTCTATCCGTCAAGATTTCTTCTTTTCTCTCTGCTCTCAGATTTATGCAGGAATTAGCAAAAGACAGTCTTCCTGGGCCCATAGGTCATCAATTCTATAGAATCAGGCTCCTGATACTTGGAGTCATTCATTGTTTCTAGGTAAGGAATCTCAAAAAATTAACTCATGTTATTATTTCACAGAATCACTCATACTTTGAACAAATATTTATAAAATGCCTAACATGAACCAGATTATGTGCTTGGTTCTGGGACTATAACAGCGAGTAAGACAGTGAGCAGTTCAAGACTCTAGTGGAGACACAAACATGGCTAGAAAATAGGCTCTGTGCCAAAGCATAAAGCAGAGTAAGGGGAGAGGAATGGCTCGGGGGTTCTGTCTCACATACAGGAGGCCGGGGAAGTCTTCTGTAAGGGGGTGTGTGGAAGGATTGATGGGCTATGTGAAATTCTAGAGATGATGAAAACTCCACCAAGTTCAGGAATCCTCAGTGCTTTTAGGATTTCCGTATTTATTCTTGACAGCAACCTGATGAGACAAGTGTTAGTTATTATTCTCACTGTCCAAAGATCTCTAAGCTTGCCTAAAGTCACCACGTTGGTAAGGAGTGGCAGTGAGAAGCACACACACTGACTTACCGACACGGCTCCCAGAGGCTGCACTCAGCCACCTTCTGTGCACACTCTGCATGGCTGAGACTGGGACGGACCCCAGTTCTCAGCACAAGCAGGAACAGTGACTGTGGCCACATAACAGGGAGGGTGGGCTCCTCCTAAGAAGCCTGAATGGCATAGCATGCAGATGATCTTGTTTTGGACAGCAAAACAAGAAACGGGAGGAAGGAAAATCATTTGAGCAAAGAAAATAATCATAGGGATTTCAGAGAAAGGGCTCCAAATAGAAGGCAATGAACATTTAAGAATCAGACAGGACCCTCTGCTTAAGAAAATCAAGAATAACAGGAAGGGTCCTCAAAGATTAACTGACTGATTGAAGAAAACCTGTGGGTGGCTCCTTAAGGGAGAGAATCGTTAGGAATTTAGGGGTGGGGGATTTGAGGCACTAAATATGAACTTTTTGTCCATTTTTAGAGAAACGTCCAGATGAAGCTGTTAAACTGATGATTTTGGAAGAAATCAATGACCTCAAGAAGGAAGAATAAAAACAACAGAAAGGGCCAGGATTTCAAACCAGAAACAACTGAGATGATGTTTGAAAATACAAAGACCTAAATGCCTACGACACAGAATACAGACACCCAACTTAACTTGGTACTTTAACTTTTGGACAAAAACAGTTTCTAAGTATCCCCGGGACACTGAGACAGGACTTCCAGGTAAAATACTATTCAAAAGCAGTAGCTCCGTTGGGAGAAGAGCTGCAGAAGTCCTCCTGTGTATATCCTGAAAAATGGCTGCCTCCGCAGAACACGAGTGGCGGCCACTGCAGGGCATCTGGGGATGAGAAGCAGGGGACAGCAACAGGCAGGCTGCCACTTGGGGGACAAACCATGAACCGCTTCTCTGCCTGGTGGGTTTAAGTGAGTGGAAGATGACAACTGCACACTGACAAGGGAAGACAGAAATAATGAGGACACTGTATTATTATACCTTGGTATTTGTTGGAAGTCCCAACAAAAACTAGCATCTTGAATATACTTTCCTCTTGACCTGCTGATAGGAAGGAAGATGAGCAAGGCGCACCTTTGGGTCTAATTCTGATCCAGTGTGGGGAGCAGAAGAGACTAGTCAGGGGCTGGGTGTGTTTGGCTAGAGAAGCATGAAACCCAGAATTAAAGCATCCAAAAAAAAAAAAAAAAAAAAAGAGGCTGGTGATCAATCTGAATTCTAAAGTTTAAAAGGATTGATTTTAAAAGTTCAAAGAAAACTTATGCAAGCTATATTTCAAGAGAAATGGGAGGACTCTCAAAAATGAAGTTCTACTCCCACAAAGGCAAATTATCCCTGCAGATGAAAATCTAACGGTGTCCAAAAATACTCATGTGATCCCCGAGGGAGCACCTTAATGGGCCTACATTTTTAAAGCACATGTGCAAAAAGATCACGAGACGGGCCCATAATAAGGAATATCACATGGTCCATAGTAATTCAAGAAGGCTAAAGATCAGAATGAGATTAAACTCGCCAAAATGCTAAAGACAAAAAAAATATATATATATATATATATTTTTAAAGGGTTATTTTAAAGTTATGTTTGAAATAGAAGAACAAGAAAGACACAGACTTGCTGGGCAGGATGTACAGTGGCTCTCAGATGGGCAGACATCTGAGAAGAAAGGGAAGGCTAATCTTCATAACGGAAAGGAACAAAACTCGATGAGAGGTAAATGGGTGAAAGGACTCAGATTTAGAGATCAAATGAATACTGTTGACAAGCTGCACTCACCTCAGTATATGGGAAAAAAAACTGAAATGCAACCATAATCTTTGAGAGACTCTGGTAAATCTGGGATGGAGGTCAACTAACAGGCAAAGATGGTCCCACCTTTCAAAAGGAAGATGACAGGGCACTCTGTACGCCATCTGGGAATTTCTAGCACACTATTAAATGACAGATGTATGAGCACTCAGGAAAGGAAAGGAAATCGGAGGAGGAGAATCCTGCAGGAGATGTTTGTTACCAGTAAGTAATGGCAAAAGATGATGGGTCAACTGCTTAGATGGAGAATGTAAGTGACATTTTGATACCAACGTGGCATCTGGCAAGTTTCTCCATGACACCTTCGTAGATATGAGAGAAAAATGGGAACTAAATGATACTCTAGTCATGATGATTTGTGATCATTAAGTGATGATAATCATAGAATTACTGAATTAATAACAAGCCTCATTTTTAACAGACTTGGAACATTAAATGTGATAATAGATTTAATAAGGGAAAATTTTAAATCTGTGCCATATGGACTAGGCAAAAACAAATTCAAAAGTAGACTGTACCTTAGATAAAAGAACACAGAAGGGGACACATCTGCAAGTAGTTCAGGACAGCACAGAAAAAGATTAACATGGTCTGTGTGGTCCCAAAATAAAGGGAGCCACAGGGAACAGATATGCGCTCAATGAACTTCCAGTGAGCTGCAGTTATCTAACAATGGCCAGGGGCACCTGCAGTCACAGGACTGTCTGAACAGAGCCCAGTGGCCCTTTATAACAGATGACTACTGAAGGGGTGACACTTAAGGCCCTGTACTGGATGTCGCTGTAACATATTACCACAAGTTTTGTGGTTGAAATCAGGTGCTAAAATTGAGGCGTAGGCAGAGCCATGTTCCTTCTGGATGCTGTCGGGAAGAACCTATTTCCCTGTTCTTTCCAGAGGCTGCCTGCATTCCTTGGCTTGTGCCCTCTCTCGTCACTCCTACCTCTGTGTCCCCCACCCAGTTGTCCTTCTCAGACCCTGGCCCTCCTGCTTTTCCTGCAGGAAGATCTGTTTAATTAATATTGAGCCCGTCAAGTTTAAGGATAACGCCCATGTTTCAGGTCTCTAGTTAATCACACATGCAAAGTCCTTTTTGCCACTAAGGAAACATATTCAAAAGTTCCAGGGACCAGAAGGTGAACATCTTTGTTCCAGGGAGCCATTGTTCAGTCTCCCATTAGGTACCTTTCGAACCTCAGAGATCAGTGGGGAGTCCTGGGAGGCAGGGGCTGAAGAGTCCCTGTTCTCATCAGTGACCAGAGCCCTGAAATACATTATGTCCATGCCTTCAAATCTAATATATAAAAATAATTTTTTGAAGATACTAATAAAGTTGGACATGTCAGCTTTAGTGTAAGTTTAATGTAGTTAATTATAAATACTGCATACCAATCTTTTTCAAAAACTCTCCTGTTAAAAGTTAACTAAATATTAACTTTTTAGTAGGCTGTAAAGTTTATTTCCTTATGAACTCCTATTTACGGGCTTAGCTAACCATTTAAATAAAGCAACGTGTATTACCACTAGCCAGGTGGCTAAGAGTTTATGATTACCCTAGAGCTCCGCAGCTTTGGCCCGGAGCTTTAGGGAATGTATGAAATACTGAGGGGAAATTCATGATTGTAGAATAACTATCTAGACCCTTTTGTCATCTCTTCTCTTTCTTTCCATATTTAAACATTATTAATTTCTTCTTCCTCCAACCAGGCATCACCAAACCCAGTTAGAATTGTCTTTCAAACAAAGCTCTCTTTATACTTTTTGAAATTTAGCTTCAAATGACAGATTTAAAAAAAAAGCTACAGATTTAGAAAATAATTTTTCCCTATATTTTTAGGTTGTATCTCCTAAGAAAACATGGTGATTATGGTTAGATATACTATAGACAAATATAAATCCATAAATAACATTTTTGATCAACAGTTTCAATGTCCTGATATATTTAATTTTTTTAAAAACAGAATTGTTACCAAGACTGAAAGGAAAAATTGAGGATGCCATAATGAGTAACTGAAGTGGGAAGGAAATACCTCCACGAGTCTGTAAGCTGCAGGAACGAGGTCTGACTAAGTCTTACTCAGCGCAGTCTCCCTAACTTCCGAGAGCGGGCCTGGCAGCTGGTGGGTGTTATGGCCCAGAGGAATACGATCTAGATAAGAGGACAGTGTGCTGCATGAGCTTCCTCCCCACCCTGTTCCTGGCACCTGGTGCAGTGACTTGCACCTGAAGGATTGTGGAACAATGAGCCCCTTCATGAGCTAGAGACTACGGGACACTACCCAAGCAGAGTAGCAGGAAGCAGGTCTTACCTTACTGTCCTTGTCTGGTTTGCTTGCTGAACTGTTCCCACAGGCTGATGACACACAGTCGGGAGATGTGGGAAGTCCGGGGAGACCAGTCACTGTCCGAGCACTGGGCTCACTCTCCAGAGAGGCAGTGGCAATGCTCGTGGACGTCATAGAAGCAGCTGGAGCACAGGCCAGGGGGGCATTGGCTCGACTGATAGTGACAGCAGCGACGTGGGCAGCAGAGCCTGCCATCGGCGGCAGAGGCTGTGGGGAGGCCAGCGAGTGATGGGGCAGCCCCACGGATGCAGGGCCCAGGCAGGTGGCATTCTGCACCTGGATGGGTGTCACTGCTGCTGTGGGGCGTTCTTGGTTGTGTGCCGCAACTGGTAGACAACAGGAAGGAACATAGCAAAAGTCAACTTCTTAGTAAACACAGCTCACTAGAAACATAAGTCATGTCACTGCATCAGAACAGAACATAATGAAAGGTTCTGATCACCATCTTTTATAATCAAGAATGGATGTACAGTGGTTTAAATCCCTAGAAACTATTTTCCTTCCAAGTCAGCCTTCAGAATTCTCGAGCATCTGGAAGTTGAGGTCTTTTACTTATAGTGAACACCTCTCCCCAGAATTAGAGGCAGTGTCTGTTTCTGAGTGTTGTATACAGTGTCAAACAGTATCAACATCAAGTCCTTTTTTTTAATGAACTATTTTAAAAAAATGTTTTTTAAAGTTAGTGTCTCACCACGTCACCCAGGCTGGCCTCAAACTTGCGATTCTCCTGCCTCAGTCTCCTGAGTAGCCAGAAATTCAGGTGTATGCCACTATACCCTAACTCATTATTAACCACTACTTTTTCTTTCTCCAATAGATTTCCCAAGCATTCAGTTTACATGAAGGCTTGTGTCTAGATGTCCCCCAAAGCCTCATGCAGTCAGAGGTGGGGCTTTTTCAAGGTGGCTAACTCTAGAGTGTGATTGATTCATGACAGAATGTTAGGAATAAGGGTGGGTGACTAGTAAGTAAGTCCACTGATTGGCTTGGCACTGTCCTTAACCCAGTACCCTGGACACAATATAAAGGACAAAAAGAGGTTTGTCTTGTCCCTTGTTTGCTTGAGACTAAGATTAAGGGTGGTGGACTAATTAATCTGGCAGAAGAAATTTCAAGGCAGTCTAACATTGACACAATGGCATGGCTACTATTGGAAGCTTCTAGGCAGATTTATGTTGAGAATCAAGAGCAAAGAGCCCAACAGAATGATTTAAAACATTGTGAGTTTGGCCAGAAAGGAAGGTCCAGTAAAGTTGTGGCCTGAAGAGATAAAACAGAGGAGAAATTGGTTGCTGAAAAGACTAGCCAAAAACTAAACCAAACCAAACCAAACCAAAATACCAAGCATTTCAGAAGACAACAGAAAAGATGGCCTGAGGACACGACAAGAACCAGGAGGACTCCAGTCTTTGCATCCTTAGAGTTGCAAAGGTGGAAGACTTTGTTTTGAGAAGAAAGCCCCAGAATACCACGTTCCAAAGTGGTGGTGGCCTAGACAATTTGTTCCATGGGAATGAGTGTACAGTGTTCAGAGTTCCAGGTACTCAACCCCTACAATCAAGAGAGAAGAAAGCCTGGCTACTGCTCCAGCTGGTGGCAGACCTTGACATCATCCATGTGGTGCTGGTTTTAGGTGTCTGAACAATGCAAGACTTGTGGGGTCAGGAAGGCTTCCAACCAGATCTCAGAAGAAGGCCTGATAGGGTAGGCAATGTTTCCCCAAGAGGACATTGTGTGAAGTTGTTAGTGTGAAGTCAAAGGTGCAGTGGAGATTCTAGAAGTTTGGAGAAATCAGGAATGTGGGTCAAACAAAGAAAAGCTGCAAGGAGTGAGCAAAGTCAGCCAAAAAAAGAAGCCATGGTAGCTGCAGCTACAGCAAACCACCAAAGCCCTTTGGAGTTGACAACTTGCCACAGGTTGCAGGGTGATGCTGGACATGGAGCTATGGGACTTAATGTTTGCTCTGCTGGGTTTTAGACTTGCTTTGTTCCCATTCCTTTCTCTCTCCCTCTCCCACTCTCTCCGTTCCCTTTTGGAATGCAAATGTCTATCTTGTGCTGTTGAATGTTAGAAGTGTTTAACGTTCTCTTCATTTGTAGAAGGGCTCACAGCTGAGTTTGCCTTAAATCTCAGAAGAGACTCTTGGACTTGGACTTTTGAGCAATGGTAAAAATGCCAGGATTTTGGCAAGTCTCAGAGATGGACTAAATGGATTTTGCATACAGGGATGTGCATGAGTCTTTGAGGGCCAGGAGTGGAATGCTCTGGATTGTATCTAGATGTCCCTCTGAAGCCTCATGCAGTCACAGGTGGAACTTTTTCAGAAGTGGATGAATCAGTCCACTGACTGGTTTGGCACCACCCTAATTGTGGTAGCCTAGATAAAATATAAAAGGGCAGAAAAAAGCTGGTAAGGCCCCTTGCTTTGCTACCTTCTGTCCACCATGAACTGCTTTCCCTCTGTGATGTCTGTCTGCCATGCCACCCTTCATTGCAGAAAGTCAATTATGGACTGAAACCTCTACAAACTGTGAGCTAAATAAACCTTTCTTCCTTTAACTTTGGGTGTTGGGTATTTTGCCTCAGGAACGAGAAAAGTAACTAAGATATTACCTCACAATTGTTTCCCAAAACTCTTGGTTGGTTTCCAATACTACTTAAGATCACATTGGATCTAAAATATACTTGTGACTAAGTTCATCAAAGATAACACACCACCTAGCAGAGAATCTGAAACTATACAATCTTGACTGTAGAGGCTGTATTTTGAGGTACTGCACTATTGGCATTTTTAGGGATCAGCCTATTTCCTTTAGATTTTAGATCTGTAGGTCAGGTTTTAATTAACATGCAGGGCAGGCTTAGTCCAAATAAATAGGTATAAAGTGCCATTGACTAGATTGTCCTGTTTCTAATTCCTTGTGAAACTCACCATTTTAATATACAAACTACATCATCTGCTATTAGGCAGCTAACCCCTTTCCCTGGTGTTGTGCTGGTCTGGATTCCTCCTTACCTGTCCTCACTGCATTGCGGGCCTGGTTGACTGTCATTTGCCCAGTCATGTGCAACAGGACCTTTGCCTGAGGACTTGTTTGGATGTGAGCTGCTGACACCACAGCCGTGGGGACAACACTGGGACTCCCGGCCACACCATTTCCTTGGAGCTTCTGGGCAGGACCTCCTGCAGTAGAAGGACTGACCATGGTCACCCCCCGATTTGTCTGACCCGCAGTAGACATAGAGACTTTAGCTTGGGAAGCATTTGTCACCGCTCTGCCAAGACAGAAACAGATGGAAAACCTGATCCATCAGCAAAATGGGACACAGAACAACTAAATGCAAGAAAAATGACTCAGAGCTTTAAAGACTGAACATTTTTAAAAATGAATGGAATTATTTTTACAAAGTTTTAAGACTAGCAAATTTGAAGAAATGATAGCCTTGAGGCAGAGAAAAGTTTTGAAATTGTTCTGAGTTACCAGAAACCACACATCATACTTGGCTCAAGAATATACAGTGACTGGTTTCAGCTTTCCATGTTGAGGTCAGGCATCTCCTCAGACTTGAAGGCCCTGGGTCCTTCTGCATCATCTACTGAACAAGCCATGTTTCCACAGCTCTGCTCCTATTTCTGATCTCTCTACTTGTCTCAGACACATCACACAGGTACCTGGGTACACACACACACGTGAACATACATGCAGAAATACTCTTGGACTGTCTTCTCTGGGTTCTCTTCACCTATCTCAATTTCATTTATGCTTCAAGATTCAGCACACAGCTCGCCATTTCACGAAGGCTTCCCTGAGAGTCAGGTTTAAGACCTTATGATGCTACAGTTTCATGTAGATTCCTTCCTCTGTTCTGTTTTTATACTCCATACAGTGCTTGTAATTCAGCACTCGAGTACAAAACACGTATTTCTTAAAAATAAATTTTGTATTAAATACTGATAAACCAGTAAAAGTTCCTTGAAGGCAGGGGCAAGCGTAAAATGCTTTATTTGATTCCTCCACTATTAGCACAGTTATAGGGGTACTACAGTCAGCTCTAAACATCTACCTTATTATTATCTACTTTTATTACTTTAAATTCACTTAAATGACAATTCTGCCTATAGCACAGAATATTTCATTAACTTGAGCATCCTTATTATTTACCATGATGAACGACAGAGCATATATAGTAAGCAAGCATTTGTCCAAAGTTAAACACACAGATTTTTATTTAATAATTTGTTTTTGAATCTCACAAAAATGTTTTCCTTCATTAACTTCATTTGCATCATTGTTTGTAGAATTTCCCTTTTTTATCATTATTATTTTTTGCACAAGGGAGCTTCTGTCTGCCATTTTCTGGATGAGCTGGACCTTGAATGCAGATTTTAACATCTACAGAATAGAAGGTTTATATTGATTAAAATTTGCAAGTCAAATTAAAACTAACATTCTGTCACCATCTGCAAAGATAGTGATTTTCATTTGATTAGGCTGCTGGCCAACCTATAAATCAAGGCAAACAGCTGACAAACATGTCAGTTCCTTAAGCCATTTGTTTAAAATGGGGAGGGAAGGTTGTTGGGTGATGTAACACAGATAAACCTGGGCCATTTACTTATTAGAGAGTCCAGGAGTCCAACACCAGGGCTCCCTCAGTGTAAATTTCATTACATTTCATTTTTTTCAGTATGTGAGGCTACTTTGCACAGTGATCAGAAGATACACTATCTTTAAATAAGGAAAAATTTCATATATGTAAAGTTCTTATCACCCTATAATGGAGCTTCTCAACCTCAGTGACATTTTGGGCCATATTATTGTTTTGGTGGTGGCAGTGGTGGAAATATCGCGTAAACAGCAGGACTCAGCAGTATTCCTGGTTTTTATCCACTGTATGCCAGCAGTGTCTCTCATGCTCAGTGACACTGAAAACTATGTCCAGCTATCACCCAATGCCCCCTGGGAGCAATATTACCTTTACTTAAAATAGATCTATGATGTATTTAAGGAATTTTAATTTCTATTATAATTAATTAACAGACTTGAGAAATAATTACCAAGTCGGTGGAATAAAGAGAGGTCCAGACCAGGTGGCTTCACTTTGCAATCTTACGTAAGTTACAAAATCTCTAAAATGTCATATCTGTTAAGTGGGAGATAATAACAGCAACTACATCAATGTGTTGCTTAAGGATGAAGAGTTAATAAATATGCTCAGCTGGGCGTGGTGGCGCACGCCTTTAATCCCAGCACTCGGGAGGCTGAGGTAGGTGGAGCGTTGTGAGTTCGAGGCCGGCTTGGGCTGCAACGCGAGCGCAAGGCTGGCCTGAGCTACATAGTGCGACCCTGCCTCAAAAAACCAGGGCTGGGGAGTTTGGCTCAGCGGCTTAAGTGCCTGCCCTGGCAAGCGCAAGGTTGTGAGTTCAATCTCCGGTGCCGCAAAAAAAATAAATAAATAAATAAATAAATATGCTCAGAAATCCACCTGTCCAGTATGTAGCATTCATACAGACATGAAAGTCTTAATAATATAGCTTTCGTTTATCTTAAATACTATGCCTTTTATCTGCTAATAGAAAAATATTGGAAATAATAGAGTTGAGTCTTCTTAAATGTATATGAAAGAAAGCAACTTATGGTCTTTACCTGTATTGGTGGAAACCTATAATTTCACACATATTCACGTAAAAAGTAAGGTATGAATCTTAGCATTAAAAGGGATTTTAGCAGATACAGATATGGATTTTAAAATCTGGCTAGGTAACAGGCAATTATAATGTGAGAATGAATCTGAACAGACTGAAAGTCCTGGAAAAGGACAAAGATACCCTGTACAGAACTTAGTAAATCATTTATTCAAAACCATACCTTGTGACTGGAGCTACATAATTGCCAGGGAAAACCCCGATCTTGCTGGTGTGCATCGATGTCCCTTTGAACCAGCCATCCTGGCAACGCTCGAACACTAAAAACATCTCCCCTTTCCTCAGCTCTAGCTCATCCTCTTTCCGGGGAGTATATGGATATATAGCAACATACCTAGAATAGGAAAAAAATATTTGATTTCAGGCTAATAGACAAACACCGAGATGCTTAAAACTAAGACTGTATACAAAGTCATGAATATTTTGTACAAATGCAGAATGAAAGTACAATCTTTTAACTCATAAGTAGCATTGGCAAGTCTCCTTTGAAAGAGGTTATGGGCAGAAGCCTTCCTGACTGAGGCCTGCTGAACCTGTTCCTCTCAGTGTAGAAGTGTCTATCCACCAACTGGCATATGTGCAATGTAAAAGCATTAACAGTTTGCAAGAGTGCGTAACTTACTGCTCTGGATTAGGTGCCCACTGGGAAAACTGAGCACTTCAATGGCACTTGTTAGACTTGGGAAGTAGCCCCAAATGAGGACATATGGTATAAACTCCATTGAAAAGCACAATATGTTGCCTTTGCTATACAAGCTGAACCTAGAGGCTTGGGCTGCACCTGCTTTTGTATGTTCAGCCAGGAAGGAGATTGAATTTTAAAAGTCAAAGGAAAAGAAATGCTAGCGCATAGAGTACAAAACAACTCCACAGTGCAGGGTGGTTGTGCCTATCAACACATGGAAATGAGGCAGGCAACACTAACCTACAGTTCTCACCGTAAGATATAAACCTACAGTAAGGTATTAACCTACAGTTCTAAACCGGTAAGATATAAACTCACACAATGTAGAATCCACAAAAATCTTGTTGCATTCTGCCATCAGTAAACTGTGGGCAAGATAATTAGATATTTCTGAATATTTATTGCTGGGGATTCACAGCTTTTTATATGCATCTTTCAACTAGATCTGATTTCTGTGGAATACCTTCCTATTTCTGGATATCCCACTGCAGGGAATGAAAACAAAGACACAAAGCCCTAGCATGAGTTATAACCCCCAAACCCCTGCCCCAAAAAAGAATAGTTCTATACACATATGATATTGTAAAGAAGCAAACAGTATGTTTCCCAAAATCATACAAGGCCTTTTCCCAGCCGGCCTGCTATCTAGCTACTCATATGTTAGGCCCATTTTGTTTCAGTAGTTTCCTAATTAAATGCATGACCAGGCAGAAGTTTGCAGAACACAAACCACTCAGTGAGCTGGAAGTCTGTCACTAGCTCGTATCACAACAGTGTCTCTCTTGCTCTACTGTTTGGCTCAGTTTTAAATGAATGCATTAGTAGTAACAAGCGACCCCTCACTTACACACTGGGGCGAGTCTGAGGCCGTAAATGTGCAACCTGGTCAGTGGATCCTGCCACGGGCCTCGGTCCCATTCCAGTAGCAGCAGGGGCCGCAGCGGTAGCGCCTGGTGGTGTGGAGGTGAGGACAGTGGCAGCCAGGAGAGGAGGTGGAGGGAGAGGAGGATTCATAGTCTGATACAGAAAAAAGGTAAGGGAGAGGGGAGCAACAAAATATTTATTTAGATCTTTTGTGGAACGTGGGAGGGAAAGGAATCAGAAATCCAAGAACAAGATCTTAATGGAATCCACACAGCAGAACTAGCAGGCTACCTCCTATAAAGGGTCCCCTTAAAATGCATCTCAAACCCACAGCAACCTTTCGATAAACAGGTAAGTAATCAACCTTGGGAGGAGAAGAAAAAAAAAATGAAACGATTGCACATAATTTTAAGATTAATAGCACTTTAAAGTAGAGTCTGAGACGAGAATCCAAATGCCTTTCAAAGGGGCCACTATAATGTCATGCTGCTTACTAGGAATTTACTTGTAATTGTTCTTGTAACCTGAAACTTAAACACAACACAAAACAGTTTAATTGCACCACATCTCAAATCTTTCCTTTGGAAGAACATTTCTTTTGATGCGTGGTCTCCAAAAAGCTCAAACAATAGCAAGCCACCATCACTGGGCTATTGTTGCTACTTCTGCTTATTCTTTTCTTAACTTTGCCAGCTTTTGAAATTTAGAACTATCAAGCCTGGTAATCTTTAACAAGTATACCAGTTAAAAGCTTCTGGTTCCTTTATGGACACAGCCTAATGGGGCTCTGCCTACAGGACTCCATGCTTTTGAAAATCAATGGAGCAATTGTTGCTTTCTGATCTACAAACCCCAGATAATTCTTAAGGGCCTATATACTGAAACTCCTGGGAAAAGGAGTACACAAAGACTGCCTGAACCCCTACCTCGCTCTCCCCAAATCTCTGAAGTACTAGATGTAAAAACTGAATCAAAGGAAAAAATAAGGAGACTAAAGAATGTACCTAGGAAACATAAACGACTTCTACATATCAGCATATTAATGAGAAAAATCCAATGATTCATAAACATAGCTCACAAATCATTTTATTTCCATTTTTTGGAATAAAATTTTCGATCTCATGAACATGCACTTCATCTCTCTATTAATGTGCATAGCTCCAGAAACATAACACGGTAGAAAAAATTCAAATCTCTGCACTTATTTTGTAACTGTTCCACACGTTATATTGATATTTTTTGGTAATGTGACTGTCGGTAAGGATTTTTCCCACACTGCAGCAGAACATTTAGTGCAGAAATAAATGAGGTGTAGAGCTGCTTAGAGAGTGCTAACCTGGACAAGGCAGAGGTTGTTTCAAAAAGTTAGAATGTCACAAAAAAGTCACTCACATTCTCCATATAAAACATGGCAGCATTCAGATTCACTAAGAGTTCTAGAATTTGCATGTGCTGGGACTTACTGCCTCTGCAAACTTCAACCAGTTGAAGGTCAAGTATTCACTCTGTTTGGTCTCCTTCCAGTGACCAAGTAGAGAGGAATAAAGATAATCTTGGTAAAAACACTCAGCAATGCGACCTTACTGGTTCAAAGATAATAATGCATCAGTGGCCTGACAGGTGAGATAACAAATCTATACTATACAGAGTAATCCATGGAGAAACTGCAAAATTACCACCTTGCTGATTTTCATTCAAATCTTTCCCAGGCTCAGTCTCAACCCAGTGTGGCTGTGGAAATGTAGAAGACAAATGGCATGTGTTCAGCAAGGAAATCAAGATTGCCTACTATATCTTACCTTTATAAAGACAGACTGAACTAAATCAGCCTTAAGAAGAAAAAGGCAAAATGTAAAGAAAGGTTATTTCTTATACTTACAAAATGTAGAAAGCAAATGCATCATGTACATTACTTTCACAAAGAATAAAGATGAGGCATTGAGATATGGCATAAAACAGGATACTGTGAAAAATCCCAAAGATTGTGCCTGAGAGATAATATAGTTTTCCCTCTCTTGTGGGTGAAACAGAAGAAATGTCTTAATAAAATTGGGCACATTTTTTTCCTAATACTGAGTAAATGTGTAAAAGACCAAGACAGAAAGCCTGATTAAAATCAGATTCCTAGATGCTGCTCATTCCTATAGGGTTGGTAAAATGATAGGGCTGGACCACACTAGGAAGTTCTGTGGGCTGCTTTATAAACAACCTAAACTGAAATAATCTGGCGATGTGGAAGTTCAAAAGGTAATCTGCTGTGTACTGAGCCTCAGGCAGTCTGCTCTCCTGCAAGACCTGAAATTTCTATAGAGCAAACCACAGGCTTTCCTTCACCCAGAGCTGACCTGAGAGCCTGCCTACTGTTGTACAGTCTAGACCAGTGTGGGTGTCAGGGGCCCGAGAAGCACTTTTCCCTACCAGCAAAAATGGTCTACGGACCAGCTGGGAACATAGCTCACTTGTTGCCATCTTTCACCATGTCGCAGTCTTAACCCACTGGTGTGAAAAAGAAGAGCCAGATTTGCCTTATAGAAGCAGCCTGGGCTTTGTGGTCAGAAAAGGAGACAAATTCCAACTCTGGCCCAGCCTCTTAGGACAGTCCTTGACTTTCCTACTTTGTTAGAGTGACTCCCTAGGAAAGTCCGCATCTGCTAGGGGACACGGTGAGTGAGAAGCTCAAGTATGTGGGTAGAAAACCCCTCCTTACTGACACTCCCTCCTCCTCTTGCCCTCTCATGCACTTTATCCAGTGAGTGGTTAGAGCTGGATTTGGCTAAGGATGGGGAAATCTCCCGTAGGTCTCAAGTCTGCACCAAAGGCTGCAGGCCAGGCTATCAGCACAGTGCTCTGAACTGGGGTTTCAGACACAAGTTCAACCGATAATAAAAGGCTCATTTCCTTTCCAACTGTCTCTAATGTGTGTCTGTCTCCCTTACACACCTTCCAGGGTAGAAAACGGGTCCCTTGGGCAAATACCATTTAATATTCCCCAAAGCCACCATAATTTCTTTCTAAATATCTGATTTCCAATCAAACCCTCTTTCAACCCTGTACAGCAACACCTCTAAATGGTTTTTTCTGACTCAAGTATACCCAGAACAGTAGGAGGGAACAGTTCAAGCTACTGCTTGAAGATGCTCCCTCAAGTTAACTGTGTTACCAACTCCAGCAGCATTACCATCTCCATGCAAAAACGGTAATTTATTGTTGTACATTTAATCTATATAGAAAAGAGATTTCTGTACTAGTTAATTGTGTAAATCATACAAGGTCACTATGCCATACTATCCAATCTGCAAGATGGAGTTAATAATTATAAATCCAGTTTATGTAAACTATCTTTCCCATTCCTTGGAGTACAGCAAAAGCTCAAGAAAGTGGAAGCTACTGCTATGATTCATGAACTGAAGTCAGAGACTATTTTAGTTGTCACTGTTTTGTAGCACCCAGGTTTGTAGTTAGAAGATAAAGGGACACTCAGTGAGTGTTTCATGAATGACAAAACATTCTGTGTTTCTAACTGCTTCTTAGAACAATCTGATCAAAACATTTCCATTCCTGGGATGTGAGAGTCCTTTCCCAATACTGGTATGAAAGTTTGGACCACATTCTACCCCTTACCTTGATTTTCCCAACACCCGCCAATTCCCAAGGTCCTGCTTTTACTTCCCAAATCACCAAAGTTTGTGGTCCCCCTCCCCTACTTCCAGCCTTCCCCTTACCCTGTTGACAGCAATAGGTTCCGTGTAGTCTTCACCATGGGCTATAACAGACTATCATATACTGGCTAGTGTGAGACCTGATATCATGTAACATCATGTATGTTGTCTCTTTAAAACACAGACACACACACACACACAGACACACAATGCATGTGGTGGCATTTATGCTTGGAAATCTATACCATAGGAAGCCTAATTTTTCTCTCTACCAACTTGCACTCTACTGCTGCAATTAATACTCAGCACTCTACTGCTGCAATTAATATTCAAATATTAAATAAAAATACTCAAAAATTGAATAATATTTAACACTTTATGCAGCATACCAGTCATGTGTGTGTTAAACTTTTAATTAAGGTTGCATAATTTGAGAATTAAATCTGTTTGCAAATTGGCTGTGGCAGATGTCTGGCCTTTACTGACCTTGGCTACCTTGTGACACTTTATAGGTAAACACCTCTCAGCTGGTACAGAGGACCAGGGATTATTAGTCACTTATTTAAAAAATTTTTCTTCCATGTACAAGATCTTCACTCTCTTCAACCCATTAAATCAGTTTTTAAAAGATACTTTTATGGTTTGAAGTCTCGACTAAATAGAAAAATAGTAAAATCCATTTTGTTCATAATGCTGGACATTTTAACTGTTACATGTGAATTGTAGGGGGACATATGCTCATAACTTCATTCTGTATAAAAGATTAAAAAGTCTCAATTTATGAAAAAAGCACTAGAAATAATTTTCATTTCCTAGTCCAGTGGTGGCATTTATTACCTATAAATTCACATCATGAAAAAGCCTGGTTTCTTTTCTTCTAACCTGCACACTATTGCCTGTGATGGTACTCAAAGCCTTCAAAAATATTTCAAATTCTAAATAGCATACTTGCTACAATTAATGTAAGATGTAGAGAGCACATGATATTGAGATTTTTCTACTTAAACCAAACATATTAAATTTAAAACATTTCTGCCAACCTACCAGGGACTTTGAGATCTAGATATCTCTAGAGACAACCGACAAGCCTGTTTATAATTAATTTTTCATTTAATGGAGTTGGCACAGTAGACATACTATTTAGTAAATCTTTCTCTTGCTTAACATGCAGGCTTTCTTACTTCTTATATAATCCTAGGATAAAGTGGTTGAATGTAAACTAATTTTTATATACTCATGCTTTCTTGTGACCTGTCCCATTGACTTGCCCTACAGTAAGGCCCCAGTTAAGAGGAACTGGTCATTTACTACACTGTAAAATGTTCAGCTCATAAGAGCCGAAACTCAGCCAGGCTTAAGTCTTTTCCACTAATTAATTTTTCTAAGATTAGAAAGGTAAGTCTTTTTTTCTCCCCTTTAAGAAATCAAGTTAGAATTTTTCCATACAAGGAGGTCATCCGGAAATGGAAGTACCAACTGGTGGTGTGCCTGTATTAGGAGTGGGAAGGGAAGGGAGGGGGAGAGTCTCCCCTGGAGAGTAGTAGACAGGATGGTTATGAAATGTGGCTCTGGGCAAACATCTGGAGATAACAGAATCTCATGGAAACCAAATTTAATAAATATTAACTGAAATTCATCTTTCCAGATGAATTAAGGGAATGTCTCCTTTACCAGTTATACTACCAAGGAAACCATAATTGTTCAGGGAACATTAAAAAAAAAAAAAAGGAGAAAGAAAAAGACTTTAACCTCTAGCAAGAACATTATTAACTTTCATTTAAATAAAGAATATGCTTAACTCTATAAAAAGGTTTTCAAAAGTCAAGTTAGGTAACAACTCTGCATTTATTTATATCCCATCTTGTTTCAAAATCAGTTTTCAATTATTTATAAAATGTTATCAAATAAAATAAATATGAAGGAAGAAAAATGAAGCAAATGGAAAACAAAGGCAGTAAAACTAGATGGGGCCAACATTCTGACCAATATATTGTGAAGTCCTCACTGGGAAGTTACAAATTTGGCTCTCAGCAGTCTGGCAGAAGAAAGTATAATCTTTACAACATATATAAAGTCCACAACCTAAAAACAAACCAGCTGCTTAGAAGCCTCGCTATTACTGGTGCAGACAGTAAAGAACACTGTAACAAAGTGAACTAGGCCAAGGCATTTTTAGGGTAAACAGCGGCACATGTCACAAACTCCCTTTGCAACAGTCCTAAATAGAGGCCAATAATGAGATCAGTATGCAGGCATCCCTCTCTATGTTCTAACTCTAGGACACAGACACTATCAATTTCATTTTACAAGTGGGGACACTGAGGCTAAGTAACTTGCCAAGGTTCAGTAACAAGTGGCTGAACTGACTTCAAATCCAGACAGATTTCATCCCAAATCTGTTCATCCCCGTCATCAAGCCACACTGTCTCTCTAAGAGCATCACCACAAATTACTTGTGCACGCTGGGTTAGGCTCATGCAATGGTCTAGGTACAGGGGCAATCTGACTTAATGATATTTTCTGTCCCCATTCCACTCAGTGCTGGAACAGTCTAAAAGTATAAGCCAAGGCATTAGAGTCTGGATGAGAAATGTCTAACAATTGCCAGTTTCTTGCAGTTCAACTGCCTAGGATTTAGGAATTGGAGATTATGGTTTTTCTCTACTATCTAATGCTGCATTTGTTTGTTTCTTCACTTTCAACTCTCTACCATGCTCCTCTTCCTTGTGTCTATGGTAATTGACCCAATTAATTTCTCCCATTTGGAAATTTTTAAGCAATTAGTGATTAGACTCTACCTATAGGAAGGTATGTTTTTAAAAGGAAAAAAATAAAATCAAGACAGCAAGTACCATGTCTACGTACTATAACAGAAAATAAGTAACTAAAAGATGAATCCTAAATGTAGAGATTTATCTTGTGAAAGTGAACCATTAAAAGAAATAAGCAGGATCTAGAAACACCAAAGATAAGGCTAAACCTGCAGGAAATTAGGTTGAACTGCAATAAAATTTAAATGTATTTTTCAGAGTTCTTCTAACTTCAGACCACTGAAGTTGATTCCCATTGTTAAGAAATTTGCAGACTGCAGGCAAGAGAATGTCTAACTTTTCATCAGATTAGCAGAGCTAACAGATGAAAGATAGCTGGTTCCATTAACAAGCACTGGTGTAAACCGCAGGTGTTGGGGGTGGAATATGCCAGGTTAACACGACTATGTTCCTAAAAGAGAAGCAGAGACAAAAAAACTATACTCACTCCAAGGGCAGCTTGGTAGGGAACGTCTGATGGGAAAGTGAATGAGGGGCCCGTCGTTACTGGGCTGCTTGGGGGTGGAGTCACAATTAGCCCGGTGGTACTTATGTGAACCTATCAAAAAAAAAGATGAGTTACTAAAAAGAAGACCATGTTTAATACAACAGATTATACTGGCAGGAAGTCACACTGAATAAAAAATCTGTACCTTCTTTTATTTTGAGAAGGCAGAGTCCCTTTCAGTTTATTAGACCCCAATCTACTGACTACCTAATGTGGATCAGGCACTTTGCTGGATATTGGGCAGCCATGTGACGAATGCTGGTCACTACAATGTTTTACATACAGCGTTCAGTTGCTGTTGGCTTCCATAATAACATGCTGCCTCCCATTTATGCTACCAAGAATCACTGACCCTTCGGATGGTCAGCCTTGGGCTCTACTAGCCTTCCAACAATTTCACCAAAGATCCCGTTAAGGCTGGCTGAACATTCACCTATCAATATGTTAAATCTACGTAAAATTGTCATGGTATTTTGCTATTTTCAAGATGGTTTTTCATGACTTCTACCATTCAGTGGGGAAGCATAATTAAAATGTACCTGCCTGGACATGCCTATAGCAGGTAATTATTTATAAAACCTTTAAAGGAACAATGTCAAGCCAAATTAATTGTTTTCAAAGGCGTCTTACCCATGATACTGCCCAAGATTAATTTACTAGAAAGAAATTGAGTTACTCAGGTCATTTCACTGCCTGTGTTCAATTACTCAATCAATTTCACTCAGGCTGCAGAACAGGTCCAGCTGCAAAATGCAGTGATGCTACTTGGTGCCACAGAAATAGGGACAGGTTCCTGAACAAATATAGTGTTTTTCTTCCAATGTTTGTTTATTTATTTATTTATTCATTCTGGTACCGGGGACTGAACTCACGACCTCACGCTTGCGAGGCAGACGCTTATGGTACTGAGCTAAATCCCTGGATCCTTTTTCTTCCAATATGTATGGAAGTTATGTGGTTGACTGGTGTTTTGTTTCTCCAAGGAAATGATATATCAAAAATTCTAGGCTTATAATAAAAAGGTAGTCCCAAACATGGTTTATTCAGTTCTCATAAATTAAGAAAAAGATTATGACAACAAAGAAATGTTAAGAGATTAGTTCCTTAAGGGTTTGAAGGAAACTTGGTTTCCCACTAGGTTAAGCCCTACCAAGGTCAAGGATTATCAGCAATACAGCATACAAATTATTTTCACTAATAAATCTGAATTATACATGGAACTCACATCATCTGTGACTTTTAGTCTGTACATTAATTAATGCTAACACATGAGCCTAAGCAGATCCAGGGGTGCCATTAATAGAGAATTTCTCCCCAAGCTCTCATTTCCTGGCTCTCCTATGACCTACAGTCTACTTATAAAATATTTCTGTTATTCTTTATCTCTAGATGTCTCCCCAAGGCCTCATGCACTCACAGGCAAGGCTTCTGGGAGGTGATTGGATCATGGGTTTCATACTTACCAATGAATTTGTTCAGTGATGAGTTTACAGCTAAATGTGACGTTGGGAGGTGAAGCCTGGTTGGAGGAGGTGGGGTCACAGGGGTGTGGCCTGGAAGGGTCTATCTCCCTCCCTCCTCCCTTCATCTCTCTCTACTTCCTACCTGCCATGCCTTGAGCAATTCTCCTTTGCCAAGCCCTGCTGCCATGCTACCACTCCACCCTGCCTTGGAGTCAGCCAACTACATACTCAAGCCTCTACAAACTATAAACCTTTTCTCCTTAAGAGTTGTGGGTGTCAGTGACAAGAACATAACTAACACAATTTCTAATATAAAGCATACTGGTTTTTCATTCTAGAATAAAGCCTTTAGGTATTTCATCCCTATAAATCTTTTTATATTCACATTCCAAGGACACATGTAAGTTTGGCACCATATAAAAAAGGCAGCTTTCTTAAAAAGTACAGGGAAGTTCATCTCAGCATGGTATCATTACCAAAGAACCTTTGGAGCAGAAAAAAGCACAGTTTTCTGGGACTGATCCTACAAATATCTGAGAAAGATTTAATTACTGACTGACATTTCTCTAAAGGCTCCAGTGCAGAAGTCAGAACAATTAGCTGCCAGTAACCTCATGGTCTCGGGATAAATCACCTTATGTCTCTGGACTCCAGAGGATCCCTAAGGTCTCTGCCACCACAGATAAGAAAGGAAGCACAAAACATCAAGAACTTTGTAAGCACCACTTTAACACAGGGTTGGATGGGACTCCTTGCTTCCCCTGAGGCCAAGGAAGAGACAAAGTCACTGAAGAAAGACTAAGAAGCAGAAGTAAACCAGCGGGCGATGAGCGCATCCGGAATAAATTCCCTGAAAAAAAGACAACCTCAGGTTCTGCTGTGCTCATCCCTTCTCAGAGAACTACAAAACTCAGTTCAGTCTCTTCCACAAGAAAGGACAAGTGAGGAGAGGAAAGAGTTGGCGAAAGCAAAAGGGAGGGGTTGGATGGGACTCCTTGCTTCCCCTGAGGCCAGTGGCAATACAAAAACACCACAGAAACACTTAATATTATGAAGTACTCTTCCAGTTGGCAGGGACTAAAAAATGTCCTACGTGTGGTCAGAAGAGCATACGAAATGTCATGGCTGTGTGCACCGTCACTGCTCTTATAGATACCAACCACAGACACCCATGCATGCCTGTTCTAGAGATGCACCCCGACATCACCACCTAAACAGACCATTTTTTGTACTTGTAAGTTCAGTCACCACTCAACAGTCAGGAAATATAATGGCAAGCAAGCCCTCTCCTCCTTCAGCATCCAGACCTCTGCAAGTGACAATAAGATCTCTAACTGCCACTTGGAAACACAAGGACAAGGCTCTTCTCGATGAGGAAAGGTGAGCTGGCAGGTACTGAGTAACTATGATGCCACCACATCAGTACCCGACTGCCTGCCTATAGCTAGGTTTTGTTCAGATGAGAGCAAAGTGAATTCTAAATTTCCTTAGGCCTTTTACTTTTGATTTTCTAATAAATGTAGTCAAGTCTAATCCCAATTAATACATAAACAGAAAAAAAGAGTAAGAGGAAAGAAAACTGAGGGTAAAGATGATAGTGGGTAAGAAAAAAAAAAAAAAGACAGAAATCAGACCAACACCAAGAGGCACTTACTGGGCCTCTCTTCAGCCTGCAGATAGGTCCCCTGCGGAGCTGGAGGAAAGGACGGTCCACCGAGAGCCACTTTCCCACCTACACCAATCTCCACAGTTAACAGAGAACATGTTGGGCAGGCTATGTATACTTAGTGCTTTCCTGCGGGCTGTGGTTCCCTCCAGTGTACACAGTGCCCGGATAAGTGGTGTTGTCTGTAAACCTAGGCGGAGAAATCAGGCAGTACTTCAAACACCTCCCATCCTCTTCTAGAAATAACTTCTCCCTGAGGCAAAATGCCACCACTGAAAACAGGAATACGGCAGGCAGGAGGGGGGAATGGGTGGAGGGAACCTGTTTTAATGGAACACAGAAAGAGCCTTGTTTCCTAAGCTACTCAAACCCAAACAAAAATAGCTCTGCTTCCCTCCCGGCCCCGGTGTGGCAGCGGCAGACATGCTCGCACCTGACAGCAGACTTCTCCGCAGAAGATGCGTACCCTCCTTCGTTTGTCATTCTCTCTCTTATTCTCTCTATTGCCAAAAGATTATACAAGTTTTCAAAGCTCTTCCCATTCCGAGCTGTGACCAGGTTCAGGAGAAGCTTATCTCGTATGTCAAGAAAACCTCATTGGGCAATGTTGCTAAGTCACAAGATAAAGAACAGACTAAAAATGACCAATTCTCTCAGTGACTGGCTGTCTTTATTAGCCAGTCCTTCAGGATCCTTAATAAAAAATCTTCCCTTCTGAATCTTATCAGTCACCTCACTCAATATTTTGTACTCTGATCTGCCTATGTTTTACACAGGGATAAATACATGTAAAATAAGTGGATCTCCTCTGTCCAATTTTCAACTGATTCATTCATTCAACAAGCATTTACTGAGAGCATCACTGTGGGAGGCTATCAATGAACAAAACAAAGACCCTTATCCTTACTGCACTCGTGTGTGTGTGTCTTGTTTCCCTCAGAAAAATCAAAAGTTCTGTGGACTTGTCACCTAGAAAATAAATTAATAAACCAACCACAATCCTATTCAGAAAGTGAACATTATTTAACTTCTAACATACAGTATGAATCTAAGGAACAGCTTCAAATACACATGAAAAAATAATCTTAACAAAATCTTCAAGGACCACCAAGAGCTATATTATAAGTGTTTACCCTGTGATCCAATATAAACACTTATAAAACCATAAACTTCATGAGGACCAGAACTATGTTTCCTTCATTTTCTTTAAGGGGGAATAAAGGAATAAGGAGAAATAATTTCATTTAAAAGAAGAAAAAAATCCCAAAGCTATATTGTGGAGTAAATGTAAAATCTGTATGATTTTTTAAAAAATGACGTATGACTAGGGAGAAGTTTCTCTTGCTTGTGGCAGGCTGTTTCAGACTAGGCTCTGACCTTCAGGTTGAGGGAAATACTGATGTCATTTAATTGGATAATGACAGTAGCTTGGGACTTGGGCAGGGCCACAATTAGCCTTGTTTGGCAGCCTGGAATTAAGTCCTACATCTTACATATTTTGAGATACACACTGCCAGGAATGGTCTAATAATAAAAGTACTCAATAAGGGTTTGCCAAATGAATCAATGTTCGTAATCATCTCATGTATTTTTACTGGCATGGAGTAACATGTAGCTATCTTTAAAGACATCCAAAGTCCTGAAGAACTAATCAGCCTTTTGAAAACACAAGCTTAGGCTGGGTGTGGGATGGCACAGACCTGTAATTCCGGCAGTTTGGGAGGCTGAGGCAGGAGGATAGGAAGTCAAATTTTTGAGCCCGGTCTGTGCAACTCAGTGAGACTTTGTCTCAAACGAATAAAAACAAGGCCAGTTGGTAATTTAAACTAAGTGTTTCTTTCCATCCTTTCTCAGTAACTCTGCCTGGGAAGCCTAAATATCAAGCTGAGTTATATAAATGCAAGACGCTGCACATGTTACAAGTTTCAACTAGACCATCTAAGTTAGGGTGGAGATAAAGCTTCAATTGGCAAGAGCTTCCAAATTAGCACTATGAGAAGGTTTTATAAAACTGAGTGACTGCTGAGTTCAACTAATAAATATTATTTAACTCATCTTGTAGGTTCTGATCTCTCCTTTGAAAATGACCGAGTAATTAGATGTAAGCTGATACACCCAAGTTAGTTTTCCCGTCTCCATTTTCCTTCCTACAAAATGAAGAAAGGCTCTGTGCCCCAGGAAAGCTACTCCCTTCAGAAGTTCGAAATGAACAGTATTTCTCAGTTAGAAAACAAACACTGGTGAGCAGATTCCTCCCCGGCTGAGCTGTGTCCCCGCGTCTCGGGGGGTTTACCTGAGAAGGAGCGCTGCAGGACAGCCCGGACAGTTCGCTGATGCGGGCGGCGGCCGTGGGGTTGCTGGAGCTGATGAGGACGGGCGGGCTGATCTCCATGGAGTGGCGGTTCTGGGACGCGTGGGAGGATTTGTTTGCCATGGTGAGTGACGTGAAGGAGTGTCGCTTTTTGGTGTTCTTCTTGGTGTCGGAGTGCTTTGGGGCAGAGCTGCTCTGGGCTGCCGTAGAGGTGCATTCTCCAGCATCAACCCCTGGCACGGGAGGCTTATCCCATTCTATCAGCTGCTTCGCGGCCGAGTTAAACTGCAGGGGCAACCGATAAACCAACACAAGAAGCTCAGCCAATTCCCGCAGATCCACTGAGGATGATTTTCAATGTCTTTTTCTAAAATTAAAAGTTATCGCTTTCAAGTTTGCACGTGAATTTGTTTTGTTTTTTGCATGAGATGTCTTTTCTCTTAATGCTGGGAAGTCACTGCATCAATGTGACAGGCAGACATTAAATCAAGAATAAGTCATCCCTGGGGTCGGGGATGTTGCTCAGTGGTAGTGTGTCTGTCTATCAAGTCCCAAGACTGAAAAGATAAAAAGTTTTTTTTTTTAAAAGGAATTCCAAGATGTCTCATTTTAACTGTTGCTAGTATCAAATGCAGGTCTATTTCAGCTGACTGAAGAAATTCAGAGAAGCATAATCAAAAGGGTATTTAGGTATTTGACTGAATACCCTAACCCAATAAAGGCTGAGTATTTGCTGCTCAGCACATAATCCAACACTGAAGTGGCATCTGTTGGTCTTGGTGGAAATGAGCAAGAAGACTAAGTATGAAACCATTCAACATTAATGCACCTACTTCCAAATAAACTAACTTCCTGTGTGTTGGGAAATCTCACAATAAAGTTGGTAGAAACTCTCAATCTATTTTTGTCATGTTACTGTGTCAGTTATCTTTTCATATGTGCTCAAATTTTGTATCATGGAAGGGTAAGACATGAAATTCTGGTCTAGTTGGCAAACTAATTTAGTGGATTTCAAAAGCCCCAGTGCAAAGTAAGATCAGAAGGGGTCAAACTATGTGTACTGGACTGATATGATCAGCAAAAAAGGAAAGAACATTAGCTTTCTGTTTTCCCTGAGGCAGAATGAAACATTTCCGGAAAGCTTTAATGATAACAAGCTACACATAACTTACCTAGATATTACAAAAATGGGAAAACATTGAGCACATAGTTTAACCTCATAGAAAAATAGGATGAAAAAGAGTAAAATTTTAAAAGGTAACACAGGTAGTATTAAGAACAGACATTTACTGATCTCAGCATTATATACTCAGCAATTTACAAAAAATGCCTTCATGTGAAACAACGCTGCCTCATTTTTTTTCCTACCCATGTCAATTGTCCAGACCATGTCTTCTCACCCTGTTGGTAAGATAGCCCCACAGGAGAATAGAAATCCTGTCAGTCAATATTTAATGAAGAATTAGAGAATTAACTCACTTTCTGCACAACCAGGCCCTTCACAAAGCTGTGCTAATTGCAGCCAGAAGCCTGGTGTTTCTACAGATGATTGCAAATTGACTGACAATGTGTTCCCATGGCTCCCTGGGTACTCAAATTTGGGTGGCGTGCCTGATCCACAAATAACAGGATAAAATTTTTCTCAGACATGAGTATCTCTTCTCTTTTAGAGAGCAAGGAATTTCTCCATGGGATAAACTTTCAAGAATAACAGGCAGCATCACCAGAATAACACCCTATCAAGGTGTAGAGTGTGGACGGCAGGCAAAAGAGGCTTGAAGATTCTTGGCATGTGTACCTAACCATGAAGGAATGAGTTGCTATGAAAGGGTGACCCTAGAGAGTATGACAAAAGCACTTGGCCAGGAGATACAAAATTTAGAAATCCTCCCTTGTCAGCCTGTCTCACCTTCTAGGTGGTCCCCAAGAGAAACAAATGCCCAAAGGAAGCAAAGGTATCTCTTGGTACTGTGGGGGAAGCCCCAACTTCAGTGTAGAGCTCTAATGAGCGCAGTGAGCCACATCAGGCATGGTCTTCTTCCTATACAGGCTGGGCACAGGCAAGAAGCAAAGCAGACTGAAGAGCGACTTTACTTTCCCATTCCAAACTCAATAGTCTTATCCCATGAAAGGCTAGTCACCCAGCAATGCCAGAGGCAAAGGAGTCAAAGACTGTCTTCTTCCAGTAGGCTCTTACACCCACCCTACGGCACAAAGCATCCAAAGCAGGAATATAGTCAGTGTGGTAGAATCTGGTGTATTGAGCACATACTCCTGTTCTGCTGAGTAGGAAATGGGAAGGTGCTGAAAAGACCATTCCCTTCTTTGAGGCCAAAAATATGAATAGAAAAAACTACCCCATGTACCTGATACCACATTTAGATTAATTCTAGGGTCAAGCCATAGGCTCTATTAGCTGTACTTGTTCTGAAATGTTCTCAAATATTACCATAATCTTATCATGTGTATACCTGGTCAAGTGTCAATTATAATTAGTACTGCATTAGTATTTCAGGCATTCATATGTTGTGCTCTAATATAAATATTTGAAAATTAAAGCTCTGTATTTCCTGACATTTTTCTCAGTAAAAAAAAAAAATACTGGATGGTTCCTTTGTGCCTTTTCCATATTACATCATCTTTACTAAAATAAATACACACTGAACACCCATTATGTGCTGGATAATGTGAAGATGCTGGAGAACTACAGATATAGAGAAGTGGTCTCTGCTCTTAAGGAGCCTATAAGCAGACATTAAAAATAACATAAGTGCTTTCCATAATTTATGTCTGGCTACTTTTGCTCCACCATATTGTTCTATGAATATATAGTTCTTTCTTTCTAACTGGTATATAACATTCCATTCTGTGAAATATACAGTAATTTGTGTATTTTATTACTAATTAAGACTGGGGGTTTCTCCCCCCACCTTTTTTATCTTTTTTTTTTCTTTTTTTGGTGGCACTGGGGATCGAACTACCTCAGACCTGTCAGGCAGGTGCATAAGCCACTGAGCCAAACTCTCAGCCCTAGTTTTTTGGGGTAGGGTCGCACTATGTAGTTCAGGCCGGCCTCCTCATGTTGTAGCTCAAGCCAGCCTCAAACTCACAACGGTCCGCCTACCTCAGCCTCCAGAGTGCTGGGATTAAAGGCGTGCACCACCACGCCCGGTTTCTCAACCCCTTTCTTTCTTACTTTCAATAGATTTTTGCCTATTAAGAACAATACTGCCATGAATAATCTAGTACATGTCTTATGGTGGACATAAGCACACATGGAACTTGGGTATGTGTCCACAAGCAAAACTGCTCCACCACAAAGCTGGCATATTCAGAAAAATCTAGTTATATGCAGAAGCATGCACATGCAGGTAGACACAGTGTGGTGTGGTAGAATTAGCCAACTGGCAGGCAGAAGACCACATCCAGTGCTAGCACTGCCGTTCGCTAACTCTGTGACCTCAAGGCAGCCATTTTAGCGCTACTGATCACAGCTTTATCATACAGCAGGTCAAAGCTGATGGTTTTTATGTCTCTTTTAGCACTCTACATCTATAATGCATAACCTCACTCTAAAAAGACACAGTTCATTGTTCTATTTTACTTCTACTTCTCTAATTGCCTAGGACATATTTCCTGCATTTCATTTTTATCCATCAAGTAATACTTGTTAGCAAGATAATGTCATATTTTAAAATTACATTAGATTTGTTTTGAAAGCAGCAAATGGTAGTATTGCTGACTCTGTTCCTTCCTTCCTTCATAAATTCCTGAGAAAGTCATTGTAATGTGAAGACTATTTGGTAGAGGCATTAGGTAAATCACACAAGTTAAACAGACTTTTGTTCTACACGTATCTTAACCTTTGGTAACCACAACAGGAAAACAACGGTCTAACAGCTTCTAATGGAATTTTGATAAAATTTATGAATGTTTGTTTGAGCTCAGTAGTATGGGCTTTCTGTGACATTTATCTAACTATGACCTTTAAATTTCCAAGTGTACTTATCACCTGTACAATAAATTAATACCTTAAAATACCTTCTCAGCATTTGGTAAGGAACTTGGACAAGACATACGTTGGATACACAGTAAAATTCAGTGTACCAGAGCTAAATGCAAGGACTAAAGGAATTTATTGATCTTAGAATCCTTATGTCCTTTTTTTTTTTTTGAGGAAAAGTCTAAAATTTAGAAAGAATCAGAAGGTATAAATAAACATGACAGATAATACTGACAATAAGGCACCTTAAATAAAAAATCCAGGAGATGGAGAGAAGAGAATGGAAGTGGGGTAAAAAATAAGAAGATGTGTGATGTGCATGTAACGACTCCTCACAATGAAAGTAATCATAATGTACTGCAAATGTACTAATAAAAGATGCTAAAATAAACTGTATGTACAGTTGCCCTCTTTGCTAAGACAATATGGCCTTTTAAAAAGATTACACGTAACAGTCTTTTAAAAAGAAAATAATTTTAATGAGAACTAAGTTGAATAGCGATGATTGCATATGATGTTTTAAAGATGAATCAGTCTCTTGGTTTTATAATAGTAGGTCTATGAGAATACAAATAGTAGGTCTAATAAGAAACTATTTCACAAAAGGCAAGTAAAACTTTAAGAATATATTATAATGTAACAAGCTCATCTTTTCTATAAGAAAATAAATAGTATAGACTACGATGGAGTAAAAACTCAAAGGTTTCAGCCAGTTCTTCACATCTGTCTCCTTTCAACCCACTTTCCAGAAATATTTACATTTAATAATTTAGAACATATCTTTCCATACATTTTCTATGTAGCCATTGTTATACGTGTACTTGATTAAGGTTTAACACAAACAAAGTCAGGAAGTGCCTGTTCTTACCCTTAACAACATCTCATGCATATCTTTCCATGGCAATAGGGACAGGCATAGTATTCCAATGTACACAGATCATTTAATATATTTTGGAAGTTTGTGTAAACATACCTGTAGGGTAAATTCCTAAAAGTGAAACTGTTAGATCAAACGATAAGCTAAGCCTAAAAATATTCTTGAATATAGTCACGCTATACTCCAAAAACCTCAAAACGTGTCTTTACACCTTTGCTTCACCAAGTTGTTAACAATAATAGTGTTATCAATCACTGCTTAAAAATCTATTAGTTGAAAAGGTAAGAAACTATATTATGTTGTTTCATTTGTTTACTTGAGATTAAACATCTGCTTTCTTTTTTGAGGATTTGCCTACTACCATATTTTGTCCATATTTCCATTGACCTGTTGGTTATTTTTCTTAAATATTTACACTGTAAATACTCTTTATATATTATATCAAGTGGCCTTTATGCAATATGTTTTGGGTAAATAGTTGTGTATATATCCAAGTTAAAAAATTATCCCAAGTTAATAAGTTTTTATAAGCAAACTTCTTTTCAAATTTATCAATGTTTTCCATTATGGCAATTTAACATCATGCTTTAAAAATCTTCTCCCAATTTTTTTTTTCTTTGTACCAAGGATTGAACTCACAACCTCATGCCCACCAGGCAGGCACTTACACCACTGAGCTAAATCCCCGGCCCTCTAATTTTTTTTTTTTTAAAGCAATACTTTCCTAGTATTTTAACGGTTCTTTCCTCTGTCTCTTTTTCTTTCTTTCTCTTTCTCAAATCTTTGAACCATCTGACCATCTGGTTTTATATAAAGAATAAGGCAGGACACTGTTATTTCCACATGGCTCAGCAGTGATCCTATCACAAGTGAAATAAACAACAGTCCATCTTTCCCTAGTTTGAAATACCACCTTTATAAAGTCATGCTGTACTTCAACACTTCATTGCATTGCTAGGTCCAATGTTTCTTCCCCACATAAGTCAGATACTTTAAAGAAAACTAGTGATAGAAAATCACAGTCATTCTCTTAGCAGAAATGAAAATACTTTGCCTCATGTTATGGCTCTTTGCAAAACACATCTAGCATAATAATAATAATTTTATATATACCAATAGTATAATAGTATTTCCATTAGTCTTCATTTTTCCATGAAATTTAGGTAACAGGGTGTTAGTGTTTTGATGATATAAAAAGCAAGCCCAGTCTTCATTTATAATATAAGACTCACAGAAGAAGAATTAGTCAAGAGACTGGGGGGATTACTTGAGAATTTTTAAAAATTGATAGGAAAGCCTCCCTTTTGGCAGCAGTTCCATTTAGGTTTCTGCAAATATTTGCTGAATGAATAAAAATATTTGTCTCTTAGAACTATCAAGGGAAAGAGAGCTTCTGGACCAGCACTGTTAGAGTGAAGCATAAAATTTTTAAATGTATAATCTTAAATGTTTTGGTTGCCACGATTAAAAGAATAAAAAGATAAAATTAATTTTAATTATTTTATTTAGTACAACATATTCACAGTATATCTAATCACTATAAAAACCTGACATACTTATGTTTTCTTTTCTTGGCACTAAGTCAGTATGCATCGCATGCTTGCATCGCATCTCACTTTGGACTAACCGCATTTCAATTTGTTCAGCAGCAACATGTGCATTTGATTTGATAGCTCAACTCTTAACCCTCTGGAAGTCATAAGGGGAAAGGAATTAGGGACACCCTTGTACCACAAGGTAGTTGTCCTTGTGAGGCTCATTAGGCACGAAGAATTTGCTGAACTGAGAATAAAAAAGATTGGAACTCTTCACCTGACCCCTTGTAGCCCGCATTTCTCAAGCCCCCTGAGCCTGAAATAGTTGTAAGGACAACAAGGTTTACTCAAGATAAGCAGCAGGTCAGTGAGGAACGGGGCTTTAACCTGTTCCTCATGACTATGCCCTGCGCCAAGGGAAAGGGCGTTTTCAAAGTCACTGCCTCCCTGCATAGGCCAGGAAGGTGAACCAGTGATTTCACTCCTGGCTTATTAAAGTTATCTTTACCTCTGTTGGCCTTAGATCTCTCTTTCTCTCTCTCTTTCTCTCTCTCTCTCTATAAGTAAGAATTTACCTTTTCTAGTTTCTGATTTTGAAAAGAAGGCAAAAAAGACAGGTACAGATACATGTTACTGAAAACCCACAAAGAGTTTGAGCTTGGGGCTGGAAAAGACAGCTTTTCAGAGAAAACTACAGGAAAAACCCTGAACTGGAAGTCAAAAGGTTTAGTTAGAATCAGGTCTCTGCCCTCAATGGCTGAGTACTCTTGGGTCAACCATTTAAATGCCATGGCCTCAGTTTCCACAGCTGTATAAAACGGGTGTAGTAATGTCACTCCTGCATACCCCAGGTAGTGATAAGTACAGGTTAAAATGCTTTGTAACCTATAAAGTGCTATACAAACATGAGTTATTCTTACTATTCTGAGGAATCCAACTCACCGTCAACTTTCTTTGTTGCTTTGGGCAACTCGCTTTATCTGGTACATGCCTCCAATTTTTCCTATGTAGCATCAAATTGGACTTAGTGGTCTGTAACGTTTTATGCCTGGATATAGTACTAATACCTTTTCTCAATCCCAAACAAAGTTATCCCATTCAAAATACCCTACAGGCAGAAACCTCTGTGTCAGGTAGAGACCTCAAGTCACTGGTGACCAAGATCAAACCAATGTTTTTTTGAGTGATCGTGATAAGCAGAGCACACTACTAGATGAAGGAAATGGGGACACAGGCACATCCTTTCTGACTCAGGAGAAAAGAGGACCAAGGAAACGGCACAATGGATTTCCAGCATTGAGGGGAGGAGGTGTGAATTCAAGTGTCTGCTCAAGCAGTAAGGTCACTGAGTGAAGGCCAAATAAATATGAACAGTAAGTGTGGGCATTTGCAGCACTTCTGGTGAACTGGAGTGTGTTTTCTCTCTTGGGCAATCGCTTTATTTGGGGTTTTTGTTGTTGCTAAGATAGAAATTAGGCTTACACAGAATCTCCTGATTTTATACCTTAACTAATGAAAACAAAACCGTTTTGGAAATAGTATAAAAGTTACTCGGAGGCCATATTTGTTGGCGGTCTCTGATTTAGGGAAGAAAAAGTAGAGAAGAAAACAGCAGGGATAAGGGGGGAAAAAAGGGGGAATACTTAAAATCTCAGGTTATGGAAGATCCTGCTGAGTTTCCTAGGCCAACCACCCAACCAAGGTCCCAGAAATGGAAAAGACGAAAACTTCAGAGAGGTTAAGAACAGTAATTGATGCTATTGGGAGGACAAAAGAAGAGCTAAGACAAGGCAGTTAGTGGCAACCAGGAGGGCAATTTCATGCTCTGGAGGGACTAAAGGCTAACTACAAAGAATGACAAAGCAGAGGCAGTGAGAAGCAGTAAGTGACTCTTTGAGAATTACACCAGGGAAAGGAGAACCGTAATTGAGGAGAGTGTAGTCCGGGAATATATTCTTGAGGACAGTAAAAGGTAGATCATTTTCTTATATTAAGGGGTAGACAAAATAAAAAGAATAGACATGCAAAACGAAAAAGGCAAAAATGATGCAACCAAGTTCCTAGATGATGAGAGACCAAAATGAAAGACAGCAACTACAGAGGAGGAGAAATACTTTATGAACACAGACAGTGAATATGCAGAACAATTTAAAAGACAGAAGGATCTTCTTTTAAATTGAAGAACGTATACCTGTTACTTCTGAAGCAAGAGATCTACAAACTAATATAGTTCTAAGCAGAATGACTAACTGATAATTTTAAAACTGGGCTCAGTTCATGTCATTGCTCAGTAGGATCTGACAATGCATGAGGTTCTGTATGTTTCTATTTTGTATTTGTTCACCAAATGCACATCATAAATCAGAAATGCCTATTAACTGGAAGTATACATTCCAACAATACATTTTATTTTCCAGAACCTCATTACCAGATGTAGGAATACTACAGAGGAAATACACAAACACCCCAGGAGATAAAGAATATGGAATTCTCATTAAATTCTAAGTAAAACTCTGTCAATGTGAAATTACACACTGACAGAAATTCCACTGTAATTTGTAATCAGTTAATAAATCAATGAACAAGTTTTTCCCCTGTCCTTGATACCTAAAGTGCATGGCGTGGGGCCGGGGGTGGGGGGTGGGGAGATACCGGGGATGGGCAGGAAGGGTGACCAAGAGGGAATCTGATCAAGAAGAGAGACAATACTGAGGCTATTGATCTTTGTGACTTTGCACATTTGTTTAAACTTTCTCAGCACATGGAGAAAGTTTTGATTGGCATATATGTAAAGCCTAGGCACACTGTCATTAAACTTGGCTGATTATTAACAACTAATGTTTTATAAAAGGAAAAACTTTCCTGAAATACTCTTACTTCATTAAAGAAACTATCTCCCATGGACTTTATAGTCAAAATGCTTCTGTTGAAGCCATTTATACACTACACATGGATACAAAATGCCCAGAACAGTATAGAATATTCATTCAGTCTTCTTCACAGGACATGAAACATGACTTAATACTCGATTAATTAAAGTGAACCTGCAGCAATATAATGAAATTAAAATAATAAAAACATTGCATATTACGGATTTAATTTGTGATTTTTCTCTTAAAAAAGCAACCTCAGATATTTGAAATTGACTAATAAATCATGTCTGAAAACTAATTTTTCATGTTAGAACTTGAAGTGGTTTCATAATTTTTTAAATGAAAAACAAGCAGTTTTATAGAATTATTAAGCAAAGTTGGATAATAATAATAAACTCCGTGTCGCTATGAGGAACACTACCTTTTGTGTGTCATCTGGAACCATTGCACAGCAGGGACCATTATTCATTTCTCAATTAGGGGCTCTGATCTCCTAAATAAGACACTTGTCTAAAAAATGGTAAAAATGCTTACTTACATAATGGTTTAGCTACTAGAGTATTTATCATGTAGCCATAAAAACTGATAGATAATACTACTTTACTTATGTGGAGAAAGGCAAAGGTATGCATGTCACACCATTAAGGCACAAGGAAAAAGAATGGAGGGATATTCACCAAAAGAATACAGGATAGGACTTGGAATATTCATGTCCTTTTCAAGTTTTTTCTTTGGAATATGATTATATTATAGAAGTAAAAGATTAAAAATATTCTTTATGTGAGACATGTTCTCAAGGAACACAAGAAAACAATACACCACCTACACATATAACTGTATGACTATATAACTGTACTAACTTGTCTCAGATTCATAAGAATGGTGGAAACTGACTGTTGTAGAAGTCTGAAGCATGGAGAAGATTGTTTTTGTTAGGATTCACAGAATTTGTTTTGTTGCACAGAACTGGAAAAGAAAAGCTCTATAAGAAATTATTGTATCTATTCGGACCTTGAAGAAATGGTGAGTACTCAACAAGTATATGGACAAAGAAATATCCCAGATGAGCTGTAAAGGCAGCAATTCCAAGATACATTTTCCAAGAATAATCAGTAAAGCCTTAACTAGGGGCCTGGTCCCTATAGGGGAATATAGCTAGGCTAAAGAATCTGGGGATCCTTTGGGGAATACCGTGGAACTTAAGACACCATTTGTTCGTTATCCTAGGGCTCTGATTAAGGCTAGGCAGGAGACCTGCATTTTTATGTCCTACAAAATTGCTCAGTGTGCTGGAAACTGTCCATTCATGCAGTGAGAACTCAAGAAACATTAACTGATCTTTAGAATCTCAGCTCCCTGAATGTTTTCCTGATGGAAAACAAAAGGAAACTCTTAAGTTAGAAAGAGGCCACTGAATAATAGATGGAGCATGAACTGCCCTACATAAAGTTCCTTACCTAATCTAAGTAACTCCTTTACAGATGGAGTCTCTGGCCATTTATATTAAGTAGTGGTTCCTAGAGTTTATAGGAGTCCCATCTTTGCCATGAGAACTTTAGGAGCCAGTGTCATTTCTCCCTGTTATCACTGCAGCAGAAGGAAAAACTATAATTACTTATATTAAGATGAGAACATTCCGAAGATATGAAAATCTGGACCAGGGGACATGACCCACAGAGCTTTAAAAAAAGAAAAGTGCTGCTCAAAAGCAGATCCAATGTATTTAGTTAGTCAGAATCAAGGGAGAAAAGAGGGTGTTAAGCAACAGAGTCATTCTCCCTTACTGATTTCTCAACAATATCTCTAAATTCCACTTATAAAAATTAATGTACTTAGCCGGGCGTGGTGGCGCACGCCTTTAATCCCAGCACTCGGGAGGCTGAGGTAGGAGGAGCGTTGTGAGTTCGAGGCCCGCTTGGGCTACAATGCGAGCGCAAGGCTGACTTGAGCTACATAGTGCGACCCTGCCTCAAAAAACTAGGGCTGGGAGTTTGCCTCAGTGGCATAAGCACCTGTCTGGCAGGCGTGAAACTGTGAGTTCGATCCCCGGTGACAGAAAAAAAAAAAAAATTAATGTACTTCATAACTGAAGGAGAAATTTGGATGTTAGGCAATATCCTAATTCTCTTTCCAACTTCCCAACAATTTCTGTAAATTTTCTTTATAATCATTGATTATACTTCTTAGTTTTAAAGAAAAAAGTACATTCAAAAATAGTAGTAGAATATTTTTATGTAGTTCAATCAACAATCAACACTTTAATTATTACACCAAAGACTATTATTTTGCTCCTCTGCTGTCATTATTCTCTAGAGGAAAACCTTTAAGTTAAAAGAAAATAAAATTAACATTGCTATTCTTAGCTCCTCCAAGGATCACCCTGACAATTTCCAACTATATATCTTAACCTCTAATACTTGTGTGGAACATAGAGAGTATCTTCCAGTTCTCTAAATCCATAGACGAGAAAGCCAGAGCTACAACTTTAAGGCCATTTGTGCTGAGCTCTGCGCATTTGATTTTCTGTTGTTAATTCTGATAATACACTCTATCTCACAGCCAGCAGAACTTATTTGTTCTAACTAAAATGGTATATCCTTGGCCAATATCTCCCCAACTCTGCCTTCCCACCAGGGAGTTGTTTCTGTATTACAAGTAAATAGTAGCAGTTGCAAGATCATTCCACATGGTATGGCTACTATTATTTTGGCCTGAGAAAATTCTAAAGTAGACATAACCAAATACTCACTCAGCCTGGTTTAAAAAGAGAAAGAAAGCGCTCTCACTAAGGTCACATAGACCCAATGACTTTGAGGAATGTAACTTCCTGATATGAAACCAAGACACACCAGTAACAAAATATATGGCTAGAAGGGAACGACATGAAAACTAGCTGAAAACTTTGGCTGAAAAAAATGGGTGAAAATCTACAAAGCCAGTTTGCTTTTTGGCTTGAAACTTTTCTTCTACAAGTTCTTAAATTGTACTTCAGTCATTCAGGCAACATTTATTGAGAGCCCACTGTGAGCAGGCACTGTGTGAGAACTCCAGGAGACAGAGAGGTTAGCCAGGAAGACAAGGCCCTCGGGGCCTCCCTTCTAATGTCACCACAACAAATGACTTGGAATAGTTAGAACAAAGAGCTATGGAGGAATAATGTGATATTAATCATAGCAATCACTTATAAAGCTCTTACAGGATGCCAGACACTATTCTTAAGTGTCACTGGAATTAATTCATCCAATACAGAAGTTCTTTATTTCGAAAATAAGAAGACCAGGCCCAAAGTCACTCATATTATTAGTGGTAGAGCATGACCTGAATCCTAGCCATCTAACTCTGGAGTCCGGGTTTTCCCCTCTACCTTACCACTGAGTGTTTGAGGTAAAGCAAATGGTGAGGAGGACTTAATTTTGACAAGATAGTGAGGGAAAATCTGTCAGAAGGATGACATCTGGAGTGAGATCTAAAGAACGAGTAAACAGCCCTTCTTTCTGGCAGTAACAAGAGGAAGAACAGTTGTCTATGAGGCACTCCCACTACACGTCATGCCAACGAAGGCTTATCTTTATATTATTTATGGCAAAGGAGCAAGTTGCTAAATAATTTTTTTGTTGTTGAAAAACTCGGGTGAGTGATATGTCAAACAAATGACTAGGAATCAAAATAAGATGAGAAACTTAATGAAGATGTGTAGTTCAGTATAAGCCTACAATATACCACATTTGAAAAACATCCAAAATCCTATATGTAGCATTCAAACTTTTTGCCTACTAAAAATTACCATCCTTATCTGAGTGACTGCTGAAATTGAATGAGTCAGTTCCAAATTAATGGGCTTGTTAAAATCTTCCATCCCATTGTGTAAAAAACTGGTTATTTTTTAACAGAGAGAAGCAGGCAACAAATTTCTTGAAAAATGTGCCCTTTTGTACGTATCCTTGTATTGTGTCTTTAAGAATTCCCCGGGCTTCCCCAGGAAATTTACCGCTCACTGATTTTCAACTTGCTCAAGCCAACAAAGAGCCTATCTAAACAGAATAAAATCTACAACCTCCAAGTCCAAGAAAGAGCCTGTCTACATAGACTAAAATCCACAATGTCCAAGGCATGTCCAAAGAGAAGACTGATGAGAGAATCTCTAGAGATGAAAGGTGAATGATATCAAAAACAAAAGAGCCCTCATGACAAGAGCTAAACAAGGACTCCAAGTGACAGAACTCAGGGCCACTTATACAGTAATTCTTTCACCTATTCACTAACTCCAACCAGAGACTCTCTCTATTTAACCCTTAAAGAACCTTGCGTTTTGCTTTAATTGGAAATTTGTTTGCAAATCATGATATTATTTCTACTTTATCCCCTTACCCAATGCAGGTGGAGATCACAGACCACAGTTATGGGATGTTGAAAGAGAAGAGCAAGATCACTGAAGACAGGAAGGGAGGGTAAACTATTCCAGCAGCATGTCTTGCCACCTCAATTCTCCTTACCCCAAATCCTCACATCACCCATTTTTGACGTTAAGTCTTTTTGAGTTCCCTTACCTCCTTCTCCCCCTAGTTCCACAGTTCAGTATCTGAACCACTAACCCACTCCAGTTCCATAATGCTACAACCAGGCTCATCCAGCTTAGAGCTTCTGTCACAACCAAATCTCTTTGGCATTTCCATTACCAAAACCAACCAGTAGGAGCCAAGGGGAGTTTCAGCCTCTGTCAGGGGCCAGTGTAAGCTAAGATATGGCTCTGGTGACTCAGACTCCAACTGCGAATATTTCCCTCATTGTACATGATGGTGCGATTCTTTTATTTGATAATTACTATACTCTGGCACAATTTGGATTATGGTCTAATCTGAGCTCCAAATCACTTTGTATAATACATAGAACTGCAAGACCCCTTAAGTGTATTATGTCATTTGATCTCCTCAAAACCTCTGGAAGATGACTATGTTTGGGCAGTAGTGTTAAAACAAACAAAACCTCCCATCCAAGTACCTAAAATTGATGGAGGCCTAAATGTCTCCATAAAATATAAGAAAATTATTTACTAGTGAACTTTTATCATGATTTATTTTTATATTCAGGTCTGTCTGGGACCTAAAGTAGGCAGATTATAAATAGGGTTTACAGGTTTATAAAACAGGAGACATGCCTCTATTTAGAAAAAGGTTCCTGTTTTTGATTCCTATATTTTGCCCTTCTGTATCTAAAACTGTCCTGCAAGACACTCATGACACTACTGAAATAGCTGGGTTTTGGTAGATAACAGAAATCTACCTCTATTTCAATCCCCTTGGGGCTAAGCCAGGTGTCACTAATCCCCAGGTGCTCTGCTCCCCACCAGGAGCTGCAATTTGATGGCCTGACATCAAAGAAAAGTTCACACACTCTTTAAGACAGATGATTTGTTTACTATATCTTAGCTAGCAAACCTCTGAATCAAATAAAGGAAAATACTCATTTGAAAGAAAGAGGGAAAAGAGTGAAAATACTTTCCACTTGGGTAGAAGTTTACCTTTCTAATTTAACTTCAGAGTAAATAATCCTAATGACTCAAGTGACTGGAAGTGATTCTGGACTTCCTGTGGGTAGATCTTTTAATGCCTATCTGTATGATCCACACCTACCAAATAACAAAAATATAGCTATGCCTTTTCATGCATCACAAACTAAGTGTCAGCATGTAATATTGATAATACCTAACAAGTAAAGACAGGCTTTCATTACTAATCTTGAGATTGTTTGTGATCTTTAATGTAATTATTCAAATATTTGGAAATGCCTGTAGTTTTCCATGACCCACATTTAGACTATACAAATAATGTACAAAAAGGATTGCCTGCTAAGGATTTTCTTTCTGTTGTTTATTTTCAAATAAGGAAAAATATTTCAAAAACCAGAAACATCTGAAGGGTATGGATAAAACTCAAGACTTGTATGTGGTTTGAATTACTTTTCCATGAATACATGGTAGACAAGTTGATTTTTTTATGAAAACTCTGGCAATCTCACTGCCTAAGGAGGAAACCGAGTGCTGGTTACAATCACATAATTTGTCATTTTAATTTTCAGAATCAGATAAAAAGATGGCAAAATACAAGTGATAGTGGTTTTTCTTTTTTACATGCTTAAGGTCTATACTTTGGTATTTAATTTAATTTAATTTAATTATTTATTTTTGGTGCCAGGGATCAAACTCACAACCTCACACCTGCTAGACAGGCACTTAGGCCACTGAGCTAAATCCCTGGCCCTGTTTTTTAAGACAGGGCCTCATACTATGTAGTTCAGGCCGGCCTTGAGCTCGCTTTGTAGCTCAGGCTGGTCTCAAACTCACAATGATCCTCCTGCCTCAGCCTCCGAGTGCTGGGATTACAGGCATGCGCCACCACACCCGGACACTTTGGTATTTTAAACAACAGAATCACTCTCCAGTCCCCAAATAACCTGTGTACTCTCTCTCACATTTTGGCTTTTGCACATGCTGGTCGCCCTGCCTGGGTGTTCTTCCCACCACAAAATGCCCCGTTTGTATTTCTCGGTTAACCTCTATTTATCCATCACACATGTATATTTCCAGAACCATCTGTGACCTCAATAACCTTGTTTGGGCTGTGGTAGTTTCATTCTTTGAAAATGTCTTCAATTTCGTTTTCAGCGAAGAATGATAATTAATAAAGGACAGTTTATGATATATGATATAATGAAGGTCTAGTATATACTGAAATTTCTCAGCTCATTTTTAATTTGTTTTTCTTTAAAATAATAGAACCATGTCACTTTATGTTACACTTTAAAAAGACTTCACTGAGGCTTGACGACAACCTTTCCAAGTAACATTAACTAATTAAAAAGGCAGGGAGTGGCTGAGAAGTTACTGTCATGTGATTGAGAAAGATTTGCTCATTTATTTAATAAATAAACTGCTTATTACCCTTCGAATCATTATTCTAGCTCTGATGATATGGCCAATAATGGAAGAAATAAGTAAACAAATTCATGAATCTTCCACTTGACTCAGGAACTTATTTAACTTTCTGATCCCGAAGCCAGCAAATGAAATAGAACATCTGGAAATAGGATAAATGATGGACAGTTGGAACATGGTATCTTTAAGAAGACATGGGAATGCTTGTAGCAAGGAGACAAAGGGTTTCAAATATTTCATAGTCTTCAGTAATTGAAAGGTAGAATCAAAGAATTCTTCCTGATCCGACCAGTAATTCTGAAGCGAACACTCCTGGGGCTTTGTATTGAGAGCACTTCTTAATATTCCAACTACACATTTAAGATATATTTACTAAGGTGAGTACTAACACAATTCAAGATTCTATAGGCTAACTTACCTCAACATATGAAATTGGAAATATCCCTATTTTGTCTGCCAGCATTCCTTCAGCCCAGTTTTCATCCACTCTGCGGATCACAGTCAGAACGTCATCCTGAAGAAATGGCAAATCATTAGTCTCCCTGATCCACCTTGTCATTTAATTTTCTACCTCAAGAAGGGGGCTCAAATTTCAACAGTAGATGAATAAAAATGCTATGATGCATCTTTAGTGCACAAATTCAGTGTTTTTATGAACTAGTCAATCTGTTTTTCTTTTTTAGATAATTATAAAACTACAAACTTCTACATAAGTGGCTGGCTGCATATTTAGATCCATAAATTGCAAATTCAAGTGGTACCCACCCTAGCATCTTGAATTTGTATTTAGATTATCCTCAGATACTTCTCCCTTTCTCTCTAACATGCCAAATGTCCATTCAAACGCATGTTCTATTGTTTTTCTTTACAAAAACACAATAGTCTGCTTAAAATTCTAAATCATCTTATCAGTTCAGTAAATGTATTCCTTTCTGCTTTTAAACAAATAAATTTACATATAAAATAATGATGTTTCATTTGTTATTCATAATTCAGTACTTTAAAATTCCTAAGTGCCACATATACCCTTCAAAGTGACTTGGAAATAAATGTAGGCTTTAAATACAAAACCACCACCATGTACAGTATCAACCAAAATTATCTCTCATAGTAGCCTATGTACAAAATTATTTTTCTTAAAGGAGGTTGTTGCCAGGTATTTTTAGAAATGCAGTGAAATGGTTCAGACAAAATTATCTTTTTGCAGCCATATTTCAAGTACAAAAGAATTGATAAATTTCATTCTAATTCCATTTACCTTTGCAAATGGAAGGCAGTCTTTGTCTGCTTCCTTGTCTTTCACTTCGAAGTCATAAAGTGCTTTGCACTGAGGTGGGGGCTGAGGTAATGGTTTAATAATCTGCACGAAATTGGTGGGGAAAAAGCCATGGATTCCATTGACTTCCCCATGGTACCAATTTTCATCCACTTGTCGTCGCAAAATGATTATGTCACCTTTGCTGAATTTAAGGTCTCCAGGCTCTTTTCCTTCGTAGTTGTATAATGCTTTGGCACATGGTAATTGAGGTATTCCCTTAAAGAAAAAGATGAATTTTAATGAAAAAAACAGCCCCACAATGTCTCTCCAAAATATAACTTTACTGTCAATGAGAAATCCAAACATTCCTCTGAAAAAAATCTTACATTATAAAAACTATTTAGATATGCCAACAATAAATGCAAAACAAATGTCCATTGGGAATAAGAACAATAGGGTATCCATGCATCCACAATGTAACCTTCTATTCTCAAATTTACTTTAATGAGAGCTTTTACCTTATTTGTTTGGGAATATTAGTACATGAACATATGATTACTGAGTCTGATTCTCTGGCATGAAATTTAAAAACACATTTAAAAAGACTGAATTTCTACATTATTCCATTCACCAGGATAAATGATAATTGCTGGGAAGAACAGAAACCCAATTCATCAATATGCTAACTACTCTTAAACATAATTCATAAAAGTCAAAGTTTGAACTTTAGGCAAATCTTTTCATGATACCCCTTTTATTGTGATCAGGAGATCTTATCCTTTCATGAACTCAACAGGTATTTATTTATTGAGGGTCTACCCTGTGCTTGAATCTGAAATATAACAGTGAATAATACAGAGTCCTGTCCTCTCAGAGTTTATAATTTGTAAGTGTGCAGACAGTTTTTCAGTTTACGGTAAGTCAACTTTGCTTTCCTGATTAGAGAGCACTGGTAGCCTGAGTAGCTAAGAAAAAAGGTTTTAAATGTTACCGCATTACATTATGGTTTTAAATGACAGGTTTAAAATTGTGTGCACCCGCAAGGCATTTTAATCATCAAATACATTAAATATGATACTTCCCAGTGGCACTGGAGGTACCTATTCTTGAGCATTAATTGCCATTTTAATATCTCTGGCTTCTCTAGAGCACTGCTGCCTATCATTGATTTAGAAGATATATGGTAAATCAAACAGGTCTATAATAATTCATTGAATGAGATCGCCAGCTCCAACTTCTCATGTCCTCGTTCAATTATTCAGTCATCCAGAAAACATTTATAATCCTTCACTTTCTTCCAGGGAATGTGCTAGTTCTAAGGATTTAAAAAGGAATAAGGCACACCTCTTTTTATTAAAGGATAAGACATCAGAAATAATTGTGATACAGGGTGGTAAATGTGACGACATAGATAATGCACACTGGGAGAACTCTGAGGTTTAGGAATGGGAAAAGGAAATACTTCCCCCTAAGTCTTAAAGGACACATTAGCCTTAGCCAAGCAAAAGTTGGAGTGGATGAATAAAAAGAAAAGTGAGAGCGTTCTAGGCAGAGGGGACAGCACTAGCAAGAGCATGGAAGTAAGAATCAACACATGGCACAGAAGGGCTACGGTTTGTAAAGAATGTAATGTGCCAGTATGAGAATTAAGGAATATTAAGAATAAGAGAAGCAGGCGGAGGAGGGCCTTGAATGACACATTCATGACATCAGGCTGCTGCGTCAGGTTTGAAGCACAGATGTGCATGGTAAAACCACGTGTCTGACAGATGAGTCTGGCAGTAGAATGGAAAACAGACACAAAGCAGGCAGGTAGACAGACGAACAAGGCACAGGCCTAAGCCACTGGATTTTTTTTTTAAGTTAATTTTTCCAACAAAATAGATCAATAGGTAAAACAACTACCTCTCCATCTCCCTGCAGTGTAGATCAAAGTTTTATGCCCTTGATAGCAACAGAAATTCATATTATGACTTTCAGTAAGTAGTTTGTTTTTTAGTCAGAGATTTAGAGTTGGCCTACTCATAAGCCAAACTTTATTGTTAATTTTTGTTTGGCTTAAGAAGAATAGTAAGTTTTACTCTCAAAATGCTACTGGCAGTCAGCAAGCCTTGACTTGGTTCATGTGATGCTGAGGTTAGTTAATTAGAGCTGCCTGGAGAGACTAACATCCTTGGAAGACAGTTGAGCTTCCCAGAAGTACTGACGCCCTTAGAAGCACTCTAACTTTTGGATCTCGTCTTCAGACCTGGCCTCTAATGGCACAACTCTTGTTACTCAGTCTTGATATAATCATCTAAGCAACCCTGCTGTGTCCTGTTCTTCCAGAAAGGAAATGCCACCCAAGAATTCAGGTGCTTCATAATGTCATGAGAGCTATGGTCATATTCCACTCAGTGCCCAATTTTGTGGAAGGAAGAGTTCTAATTGTGGCCCAACCTCACATATACTTTACTACCTTCTCTTCTGTATTATGTATTTCTTTGAAGCCTGGGTATCACAGTATAACAATATATCCCAAGGTAAGTTTGAGAGAACAGCTATAAATAAATACAGCAATAAGTATTATTATAAGGGAGGGCTACAGAATTGACAAGAGAACTAAGCCAACTCTTGAAATGTAACTAATGAGACTGATCAGGCAGGATAGCAAACTGGTTGGAAGTAGAGACTCCACAGCTTGAATCTCAGAGCAGACACTCACCAGCTGTGTGATCTTGGGCCAGTTAACCTCTCTGTGCTTTAATTTCTTAATTTGGTTGTTGTGCGGATTTAGCAAATTTGTGTGCATAAATTCCCTCAAATGATTCAAAAAGCAACACAGGCTACATGCACAAACTACACTACAACCACCCACACCAGCACCAGCACCACCATCATCACCATCATCATCACCACCACCCAGTGTGAAAAGCCTCGTCACCAGCGAAATGGGGCACCTGACAGTGTGTCTCTCTATGCAGCTGGATGCTATCCTTTTGGATGGACTCATATAACAATTACATTTTTAATACATATTCACTGTATAACAATGCAAAGAATGTTCCTCCTAGGAAGCGTTCAGGATTTTGAAATGTGCATTTCTGAAGTGCACATTTGTTTTCTAAGAAGAATCCATTCATCTTCTGGTTGAACAGAAGAAATTACAAATTCACCGACACGCACCGTTTAATAGGGGATGGCATTTTAGATGTGGCAGTAGTTCATCTTGACAGGGCTAATGTAAGGCAGTGGAAGCCTGCATGAATTAATTGAAAATCCTATTACAAACTCAGTGACAAATAACTCTATTCATCATTATGGCCTGTTCTCTCGATTTTTCCCTACCTCAATTAGCTCTATTTGGCCCACTCTCCCCAAAATCATGCCAGCCAAATTCATGTACCAAGATACAGATTTAGCACTCTGAGAAACCATTCTGAACCGCTCTTTGAAGAGATCTGTAAAATTCCAAATGACCCACAGTATGGTTCTTTTATAATATGCTGATGTGGGAACTAAGGGAATTTATTTCTTTATAGATCACTTCCACACACACCAGTGGTCTAATGGACTTATTAACTTTTCTACAAGGCAAATCTATTAAGTGCTTCTAAAAAATCATCATTCGTAATAGAACAAGTGGCGAGGAGAAAACTTATGATAACAATGATACACATTACAGCTAGCCTAAGGTTACATCCCTGTGATGCAACCAAAACTTCATTAATTCACACTGACTTGTGAAATGTTGACTATTACGGTTATTTCAATGATCAGTAACCACAGAGAAAGAATCACACAGCTTATGGCAATCTAACCCATGAACAGACATTTGTACATCTGGCAGTGTTTTTCTATGGTGTTCTCTTTTGATTAAATTCTAAGTCACTAAAAAGCCAGTTTGTGTCAAGTTTCTCCAAAGAAGGTTTCCCACATTAAATAAAATGAATTCTACTCTGATTTCAAATCAAGCAAAGTTCAGTGATCTTTAGAAGACTTATTCCCACACAGACTGCAGATGATTAAGGATAAACGGTTAAACGACTTGGAAGAGCAATAAAAGAACACATTTTCCTTCTGCAACATCTGAAGGATAAAGCCAAAACAATTGGTTTGAAAACCCAGGACTACCCTTCTGGGTAAAATACGTCTGGATCCCAGGGAGGCGATGCCTTCTCATTGATCTGCTTAGAAAGGTCTGCGAGTCGTGTCATCACCCGGGCCCTCTGCCCTCTGAGCCTTCAGCAGCCTTTCCAAACTGCTGCTTTTCTTCTGGATCCTCTCATCAGGCCAAGGCTCCTGAGGATCCACAGAGCTTACATTTCACTTGGAGACTTTCACTTGGCTACACATGAAAGGGAGGCTTAAAAAGAGAGAAAGCCAGAGAGAAACCAATGCTGCAGTCTAACCTTGGGTGTGTGGCTGTCATTCATGCTACCAGCTTTATCAAAAAGCTTGGCCATTTGGATAGGCAAAGTATTATAACAATTTCACTTCTAAAATAATTTCAGTAACAGTGAATTATTTTGCTCATAAGAAAAGCATGACAGTGGACCACTTGAATGACCTGGGTTTCTAAATTATACATGCAGATTGTCATATAAGACATTAAAATCCTCATGCAGTCTGCACACAAATATTTTTGATTAAATGCCTTATAATTCCATTTCTGTGCCATCGAGTGTATTCCAATATATCTGGCAAAAATGTTACTTGATGATTTAGCTGCGATTCTAACAGGTAAATAAAACATTCACTGCCAATTTATTTTATAGACTCTAAATGCCAATGCCCAGATATATACATGCAAGACAGCCTCTCTAAAATCGAATTCCTTCATGCATTTCTTACTGCTCCATAAAGTAAAAAAGATTCAGTAACCTACTAAAACAAAATCTAGAAGACACTCTTAATAGTGGGAAGAGCTATAAAATGTGTACAACTTAATAATTGAGTTATATCTAAATCGGTATAAACTCTGCCTTATTCCAAGTTGACTTTCAAAAACTTTCCAGAAATAATCAAGGCACAAAGAAATCACAGTAACAGAAAGTACCACCACAAAGTATCAAGCAGCAAAATAGGTTTAGGAGGGAATTTTTAAAACTCTCTTTTGTATAACAAAATACAAAGTAAAATACTGGCTTTTCACTACAAAGTAAAATTTCCATCAATAATAGTATTTCATAAAATTTTTCATTCTTTAAGTCTTAAGTATCATTCTTAAAACGTCTAGGTCAAATAACTTATTCAAATCTGCTTTGGCCACAATTGGGAATGTTTTAACTTCAATACAACCAACATTCAAGAACTTTTACAAGTTATTTTTCCAAAGTATTATCAGAAGGAACTGAGAATCCCATAATCCCACAGTGTCCATCTTTTATTTGTTCTTTCCTTTATTATTTACTTGTGGAGAGCACTATGTCCAGAATTTTTATCTTATTATCATTTTCTTAAGGCTCCACCTCCCCTCTACCTCAAACTTGCCACATGAAATTCTCTGGTCAAGCTAACTTAGATCTACCAGCACTTTGAGGATAGCAGTTGAAAACAATCAGCACTTAAGAAAAAATACGCCCTGCCCAACAAAAGAAGGAAAAAACCTGTTTCTTCATTCACATTTATTCTTTTTTTGCCCATATTCTATATCCCAGTGTTCCCTTTACTTCTGAACTCATTTTCTTCAGCTTTCCTTCTAGCCAATAATTTCTCCCTACTCCAGATGTGGTTCAAATTTTATCCTGGATCAAAAATGCAGGCTGATCAAGGCTGATCTGTGGTGGGGTACCTGGGAGCCCAGTTTGAAAGGCAGTGCTGAGGACTTCCTCCAAGATGGCCGCCCAGATGACACCGTGACAGGGAGGCTCCCTGAATATACCATCAAAATGCTGGAATATAAACTAATATAATAACAGAGAGAAGGAAAAAAGAGGGAGATGGGTCCTCTGGACCCAAGAAGAATCTAAAACGAGAACTGTAGCCCATGGAAAGAGTAAAAGAATGAAATAAAGGCA